>CAOLHI010002319.1:0-268768 GCA_948474755.1 Ctenosaura bakeri
CTTTTTCCACTCTGAGCAAAAAAAAAACCCCAAGAGTTAAGAACTTTTGTTTCAACCTGCAACACCAGTTTTGCAACCACTACAAAAGACGGCAATAGGCTCTCATGTGATCAATCCTTCTCTCTTATGTGATTTTAATTTTGGCATTCCAAATTGTTCCAGTGGTCTATATTGCAGGGATGGTGCAGAAGCACTCTGTCAAGTACTGCTACTTGATGTTCTCTCCATCATTTACCTAGGCTGACCAGTTGTTATCTGTTGCCCAGCCAATAAACAATTCTTCCCCAATATACCAGTTTCTAAATCATGCCCCCACCGTTGTTGTTTTGTTTTTGCTTTTTTCTTCTTTTTCCTTACCAGCGACCTACCAGCAACTTGCTAAAGCTGCCAGCCCTGATGCATGGCATGGGGCCTCCAGCCTTGCTGGGTGGGATTTTCTATTAACCTTTCTCTTGAGTTTCCTTTTGATGCAGGTATCTTGATCTATTCAACCCTCTGATGGCAGCTAATTATTCTTTATGTCGAGAATGACACCCAGCTGATCCAGACACTCACTATTGAATGTAAGGCACTGCTTTTTGTACCCCAAAGCATCCTGACTACCCTTTTGATATGAGGGCGGGGGGACTTTCAAGCCACCTTCCTGAATAGATTCCCTCTCAAAGACTTCAGGGAAGAAGATACACCTTCTACTCAAAGACATGGAACTCTGTGCGCTGAAAAGCCTGATGGGCTATGCAGTACATTTCATAAAACTGGACTTTTTCCCCCAGCTTTTATTGCAGAAGCTTTCTCAATCAACCACACTGACTTTTTAGACACTGGGGGTATGTGAATTCCTCACTCCATTTATACAAATCTGAAAAAACAACAACAACAACAAAACTGTTTTTCATGAACCACTCAATGTATTGGAACTCTCATTCTGTAACTGCTGCCATTCAACTGAACTACTGCCTTCATTCAAATTCTTGATAGCCATATCATTGTCTTTGAATGCTGATGTATTTGTCTTTAATTGTTGTTATATATGCATATGATGTATACTTTTAGTAACTCCTGCTTCAATTGTTATAAACTCTGTGTGTGAGTGTAATGTATGTGTGATGTTCTGCTTTCTGTCTCTCTTTCCTTTTCATGTATTTTAAGAGCAACTTTACAGGATTTGTAGAAAAGTGGTAGACATATAGACTGAATGTGGTAGGATTTGAACTCAGAACTCATAGGTTTGTTAGGCTTGCCTAAGTTGAACTTTTCCTATACTTGTATTGATTGATCACTGTTATTTTTCTGAATTGTTTGCATATTGTTGTTTGTACTGTGAATTTGAACACCACCCCGGCTCTTTTTCTATCTGGGGGGAGGGTATGTGATTTGTTTTTTTTCTCCTGTCTACAGCTATCATTATTAAAGAAGACATCATACCATACAATAGAAGTTTATGTTAGATAGATCAAAGAAGATTTTGTATACGCATTTCATATGCTCCAGTTGTTGGAGAATACTGCTATAACCTATTGCTGTTTTCATTTATATACTGTTGTACTTGTGTATAAGTGTGAGTGTGCCTAGAAATCATTCTATATGTGAAATTGAGGTGGGAAGGATATGTATTTGTGATGCATTAGTGATGCGGCTAGCCTGCGAGATAGACCATTGTTGAGTGGACTAGCGGGTTGCACAGTTGTGTATGCATTTAGGTACTCATCAGCAATCCATTGTATTGTTTCCTGTAGAGAGGCCTCCTGAGTCTGGGTGGTGTTCACTGGCATATTTTTTGAGTCTTGATTTTAGTATTCTTCAGTACCAGTAGCCAACTTTTGTTTACTTTCCAAGTTTCTTCTTTCCTGTTGAAATTGTCCGTGTATTTATGGATTTCAATGGCCTCTCTGTGTAATCTGACATAGTAGTTGTCCCAAAGGTCCAGAATTTCTGTGCTTTCAAATAGTATTCTGTGTCCAGGCTGGTTTATAACATGTTCTGCTACTGCTGATTTTATTGGTTGGATCAGTCTGCAGTGTCTTTTGTGTTATTTGGTTCATGTTTGGATGCTGTATTTTGTAGTCCCTATGTAGACCTGTCCACAGCTGCAAGGTATGCGGTAAACTCCTGGAGAAGTTAGGGGATCCTTCCTGTCCTTTGCTGAACATAGCATTTGTTGAATTTTCTTGGTCAGTCTGTAGATTGTTTGGAGGTTATGTTTTTTCATCAGTTTCCTTATTCAGTCCATGACTCCTTTGATGCATGGTAAAAACACATTTGGGTGGCTGTTTATCCTCACCCCTGTGGTTTTTTCTGGGTCTTGAGGCAATTCTGATGTCCAAACTGGAGTAACCGTTGGCCTGTAGAGCCCAGTTAAATGATTCAGTGCATCTTTCAGAAGGTGGGGCTCACAGATTCTTTTTGCACAGTCTACCAGAGTTTTTACTGTGTTCCTTTTTTGTCCTGGGTGATAGTCCCTCTCTCTCAGGGATCACACAAATATATATACTCCATTCTACTCGATGTCTCCAGATCCTCTGAAGATGCCAGCCATAGATGCAGGCAAAACATCAGGAACAAATACTACTAGAACAATGGTGTTACCGTAGTTTCTAGTCTGGACTTGTGGTATATTAGCTATCATTTGATATCAAGAACTTGGCCTTCCCAAACCGTTCATTTACACATGCTTGCGAGGCCCCCAGACAAGCACACACACGGGCACGGCCGAAAATAGCTGAACAATACAAAACAAATCCAGGCAGGCCAGTAATTGCTGGACTGCAGCTTCAGGAGACCTCCAGGCAAGTACACTTTAAGATCACATCATGTATGCACGCTGTTTACAAAAGACTCCCTGCCCCGAGCAGGCAGCTTGACGAGCCAAATATCCAACTGTCAAGCACTCCACGTTTACATACTGTCTGCTCTATTGACAACTCTGTCATAATTCAATCATACCAAATACTGACCTTTCGGAGGCTTTGTCTCCAGCCTGAAACCTATTGTTTTCCCTGGGAATGGACTAGCCTACAGGCACATTTTCCCATATAAGACCCCTTGATTTTGAGCACTTCTTTGGATCGCTCTGACTTCCATCCCGCCTTACTGCCGCTCCATTCGACGAGCCTTCCCCTCAGCTCCATGTGCTGAGAATCTCCGCTTCACTGACTTTCCTGCTGACTACCCGGGCTTCAGGATCAGGTGTAGTATTTCCCCTGAAAAATCCCTCTTAAAACCCTCTATCCAACCCCTACCTTTCTTTCATTAGGTCTGTGGGAGTGATTGCATACATACGTTTGATTGTATTTCAAAATAAAGGAAAACAATTATCATTTACTTCTGTTTGATTATTGACTCGGCCTGACCCCATAAACATTGGGTCCAAGATCTCGCTAGGTTGCCCTGCCTGTTGCATTGCTTAGCTTGTACTCTTGCTAATTCCCATTCCCCAGTAATTGGAACACATTGAGGTGTCCCTCACGGGACCCCAGAAATCAGGGTAACAATGGCCTCATAGCCCAAAAACCCACAACAACCCATGGACTCTGACCGTGAAAGCCTTCGACTTTACATTGCCTATTAATGTTTTAACTGAAGACAGGAACTGAAGTAGATCTCTCTGAATGCACGATAACATGTTCTACTGTTCCTCAGTATGAGACAAGGTGAAATAAGGTTGAGGGTTTAGGGTCATCCCAGATCCTGAGGTGGCCAGGCCAAAAATTGAGACCGAGACAGGCCACTTGGTGATGTCATTAAGAGTTGTGCATCAAACACCAACCACAGTTGTTCACAGCTTGTCAATGACGAGAAAGACAGACAGAGAGAGAAATATTTTCCTGTTTGGAAGTTAAAAGAGAAATCTTAGCTAAAGAGGATGTTCCCAAATCAAGGTCAAATGAGGAGATTATTCCTTCTCGCTTGCTCAGGGAGACAAGATAAGGAACATTTAATCGAGCCTAGTTGCTTCTAGCCAGAAGATGAATGCAAAGCAAAGCAGAGGGTATGGCCTGGTGCCACAATGATCAGGAGGGAAGGAGGAAGCTAATTAAGTAAATAGATAGACCCCTAGTAAGTATTGACGAGTGGTATCAACATTATCAATTAAGCCTTATAAATTGTAGCATGCTGGTGCTTTACTAGATGATCTGGTGATTCTTACACAGCCTTGTCCTTTTACCTGGAGCTGAGCACACCAAAACTGCAGAATTTGCACCCTTGGCTGTCATGCCCTGCCTTAGAGACCCTGGCAGGAAGGAGAAGGAAGATTCTGACTCTGAGACAGAAGCTTCCCCAGAGGCAAGAGTTTCCCCAGAAGGTGGCCCAGAGGGAGATAACAGACAACAACAACAGGGGCCTAAGCCAGGGGAATAAATAGAGGAAGACATATCAGAAACACCTACTTGCAAGAGAGATGCCATGAGAGGGAGAGCCTGTGCTGCTCTGTGCATTTAAGTAGCAGGCAAGCCCTAATGAGAGAACACCTGTGGCAACAACATCCATAGTTAAAAGGATTCCAGCTGGCTTTTCCTCCCAGGGTTGGCAACTGGTCTCTTTGGCCCTGAAATTCTGTGTTCTCCTCTCAGATCTGGTTTACCTTGGAACTCTGCTTGTTTGGACTACATTTTGGATTCACCCCTTGGATTTGTTTGCTCTGGACTTCCATTCTGTTTGGGCATTCTTTGGCTTGGGCTGCATAAGTAGGAACTGAGTAGCTGCTTGTAATTTATTGCCTGCTTAGCCTGGAATATGACATTGTCTTCTACTACCTGTGAATTGAGAAAACTGGAGACCCAGACCCTGAGATCTGACAACCCTGAAATGAAAGTTTAATATGTCCACCAAGTTTTGCTAGATGTTTAAGGTAGGCCCATCTTGTGGGGTGGGAGCTGGGCAGCCCAGAATTTCCCAGCTCTTGAAATGGCAGTGACTGACTTCCTATTGAATGCCAGGCTCACTGTATGGTTGTTGGTTGTCAGGAACAAAATGGAAAATGGCAGGAGTCCAGGTTCCTTATCTGTGTTCGGTTTGGCTTCTTGGGAATGTCTAATCAGTTGTATCTCCTTAATTATCTTCTGGGAATGGCTGAGGTTTGTTTTCTCCCCTCCACCTCCCAATCTGCTTTATATGACATAGCAAACTTTAATACTTAATATTTAGCATTCTTCTAATTATTGTTATGTATGTTAGATTTTTTTTTAAAAAAAAATAGTAATTACTTTTTCAGTAATGTCAGCAGGAATTCTTCAAAAATCAGCATAGAATAGTGCTGCAATAAGCAACGAAGTAATAACAGCTGCATTTCATCACAATGGCTAAAAAGCAAGTGGATAATGGAAACATCGTATTGGAATGAGCCAGAACAGCTCTGAAACCAATAGCATATGTATTTCTATACCACTCATCAGCTAAGTACTCTCTAACTGGTTTACAATGTGTTAGCTAATTGCCCCCAACAAGCTGGGTACTCATTTTACTGACCTGTGGAAGGATGGAAGGCTGAGCCAACCGGAAGCCCAGCAGGATCAAACTTCACAATGTTGTGGCTGCAATATTGTGCCACTAGGGCTCCTAATTTGTCTATGCCAACCCTTTATAGTAGTTTGATGCCACTTTAGCTACCAAGGCTCCATCCCAGAGAGTTGTGGGATTTGTAGTTTGGTATGGGACTCAGAATCCTCTCCTAACTCTAGTGCTCTTCCACGAAACTACAGCACTAATGCCTCTTTCACACTGCATAATTATAGTGTTGTGATTCCAGTAGAACTCTCTGGCTGAGAATTCTAAATGCCTCTGTCTAAACTATAAATTTCAGGTTTCAATTGGATTTTGCCACGGCAGCAAAACTGGAATCATAGCACGAGTGAAAGGTCCCCTAAGGCTTTCCAGGAAAGAATTCTAAGTTCCTCATTAGCTTTAAATCCTATGATTCTATGGGATGGGGTGATGGGATTTAGAGTGGCACCTAACTGCTGTAACTGTATAATGTGATATCTACTCTTAAGGTATTGTTTCCATAACATTTTTTTAAAAAAAAACCTTTTAGGGGAATTCTGCCATGGACATGAGATGTGACTTCCACAGTCACAGTTCTCCCTTCTTCTCTGCAGTGCACCAGCAGTATGCCTGTTGCCAATGCAGGTGCTTGAGCATATTTCATGAGGGAGTGCAAGAGATAGATTACTGTTACTGCATTTGCTAGCCCGGATTTCAGGATGCTAGATATCATTTTGATATCAATAATTTGGCTCTCTTCCACCACCCCTCTCTAAGTGTTTGTGAGGCCCCCGGACAAGCACAGAACTAGGCTCGGCCACTAAACGCTGCAATATTCCAAAACAATACAGACAGGCCAGAAATAGCCAGATCACTGCTTTAGAAGACCTCTCTGCAAACACCCTCATTATGTATGCATGCTGTTTACAAAGAACTCCCTGCCCTGAGCAGGCAACTTGGCAAGCTGAATACTCAACTGTCAAGCGTCGCGTATTTGCATACTGTCTACCTCTTTGTCAATTCGGATCTAACTCAATCATGCTAAATTTTGACCTTTCCAAAGCATTGTCTTGCGCCTGAAACTCATTGTTTTCCCCAAGTATGAAATAGCCTGCAGTTACATTTCTCCCTATAAAAACCCCTGATTCCGAGACATTCCTCAGATCGCTCCGGACTTCCATCCATCCTTGCTGCCACTTTGTTTGGCAAACTGTCCCCTCAGTCCCATGTACTGAGAATCCATACCAACGAGCTCAAGCTTCAGACCTCTCCGGGCTTCAGGACAGGTGTCGTATCACCCAATTCAACAATCCCTCTCAAAAATCCCTCTATACCACTCCAACCTTTATTTTCTATAGTAACTTGTGTGAGTGTGTTGCATATACTCTTTGTCTGTATTTAATAAAAATCTCAATTATTCTTAAACTTGTTGTGCTCCTTGGCTTGGCCTGACCCCGTAGACGTTGGGTAAAAGATTCCGCTGCGTTGCCCTGCCTCTCACGTTGCTAACGTGTGCTTTAGCTAATTTCCCCAAACTTAGTTAATTGAGAGCGCATATAGGTGTTCCTCCCGAGACCCCCAGTAAACCGGGTAACATTACTTTGGAAGGCCGATGGAAAGAGCAAGAAGCGGGGATATGGTGGGGATATGGCAAGCAGAAGGACTTGCAACTGCAGCTGTCTCACTGTCCCATTCAAAGGAAAAAAAATGACAGGGAATGAATCTGCATGTTACAAAGATCTGTGGCTGCAGCTGAACAGTTTGCAGGTGGTGGTTTAAATCAAGGCTTACTTATCAAGGGGTTGTTGGGCCACTTCTCCTCTTCCCAAGAAGTTCAGTATTGAAATAGACATACATTAATAGACTGTATTAGCTGAGATCAGCATTGTTCTTGCTGTTATGTGCCTTCAAGTCAACTCCGACTAATTGTGACCCTATTATACAGTTCTCTTGGCAAGATGCATTCAGAGGGGGTTTGCCATTGCTTCCTCTAAGACTGAGAGAGTGTGACTTGGTTGAGGTCACCCAGGGCATATACATGGCTAAAGCAGGAGGAGATTTGAACTTGTATCTCCCAGAGTCCTAGATGAATACTCAAACCACTATGCCATGCTGGGTGAAGGAACAGAACATTGTTTAATGGACTTCTTCCAGCTGCTTCCAGCTTTCTGGCAGACTGCTGTTTTCAGCTCAGTGAGAATCCTTCCTTGTCCTTAGGCAATTCCAGAGGAGGAGACTCCCAGTCTTTTGTTTAAATTCAGAGGCAAAATCAACAGGGTGGTTAAAGGAAGAAGCAGCCATGGAACTTGGAGGTCCCATCTGGGGGCTGTGCCATGAAACGACTTGTCCCTCCTGCCAAGATTACTTCAAAGATCCAGTGACTACAGACTGTGGGCACAATTTCTGTCAAGTGTGCATCTCCCGGTACTGTGGGGAGTCTGGAAGACTTGCTTACTGCCCTCAGTGCAGAGAAATCATTTGGCCATGGAACTTCAAGCCAAACTGGAAGCTGGCAAATATTGTAGAAATCACTAAGAAACTGCAGGAGCAAAAACTGGCAGAAGGGAAGTGGGGATTGTGTGAGAAGCACCTGGATCCCCTCAAACTTTACTGCAAAGATGATGAAGCCCCCATCTGTATGGTGTGCGACAGGTCCAAAGAGCACCGAGATCACAATGTGTTTCCTATAGAGGAGATTTCCCAGGAATATAAGGTAGGAAATCACAATGGTGGATGTGTATGGACAATGAATATGCTGGTTCCTTTTTCCTGGAGGGCTTTGTGTTGTTTCAGTTGGGGTTGCCACGTTATCAAAATAAGAGTCAGTCAAAAATTCATGACATGTAGCAATGAGAATCAGGCAGCAGCAATTAACAAGTTTGTTTTCCAGTGGGAAGCCAAGTGAAAGTGTTGATTTCACTTAACCATGTGTTCCTGTGCAAAATTAACATATTGTCTACCTTCATACAGGATGCACACATTTCTGTCTCTATGAAGGGCCCTCATCTCAAAATATGGGATTTTTTGGCATCTTGTTTAGTCACGGCTTGGATCTAGACTACAGTCATCCCTCCACATTCACTAGGGTTGGGGCACAGGACCCGTAAAAGTAAAAAAACCATGAATAACTCTAGGCCCTCCCAAACCATATTTAACACACAAAAAAGTATGATCACTATATTCAACCCACTGTGGATTCCTTTGAGGCACCAGGGTTCCTTCCCAAGGCAGAAGTGGGTGGCTGGTGAGGCTTACAGTCACCTCCATTGCTGCCCCACACCATTTTTAATAGAGACTTACAAGCCTCCTTTTCAGTTTCTCAGTCTTACAAGGCTTGCAGTCCCTATTGAAAATGGCATAGGGAGGCAGCAGAGCTGGCAGCAAATAATCTGTAAATAATCAAATCTGCAAAAGTGAAACCTGAAAATGTGGAGGACTGACTGTCTGAAAAGCTGTATCTCCCTATATAAGTCTGCCTGTGCTCTAAGATCTGCAGGGAAAAGGCTTTCTCTCTGTCTCACCATCATCCCAGGAATGTCTGGTTAGGAGATGAGAGAGGGCTTTCTTCATAGCTGCTCCCAAGTTATGGAATTCCCTTCCATGGGAAGTCCAGTTGGCCACCATCCTGCTCTCTTTCTGCCAGCAGGTAAAGGCCTTTTTTTTAAAGGAGGCTTTTGATTTTTAGTGTATGTGACAGATAAAGCTTTAACAGTGGTGCAGTGTTTTTATTTTATTATGTTTCAAAGCATCTTTTAATGCTATGTTTAACTGTTTTTAACTTGTGTTTTTTTCAAAACAGAAATTTAGTTTACTGTGTTTTAACTTTTCTCTTAACAGTTTTTTTGATTGCATTGTGCTTTCAAAACGTTGTACATTGCTGTGTGTGTGTATGCTGTATGTGTGTATGTATGTATATATGCATGGCAGAAATTTTCCAACCCTCACATAAATTATATCCCTTGTAATAAGGGACACCTGCCAATCCTTGTTAAAATCTCTTGTTAAAATAGCTCTGTTGGCTACCTGTTCATTTCCAGGCACAATTCAAAGTGCTAGGTATGACATATAAAGCCCTAAATGGCTTAGGTCCAGGCTTATTTGAAAGACTGTCTCTCCCCATACAAACCAGCTAGAACCTTAAGATCTGCTGGGGAAGGTTTTCTCTTGGTCCCACTGCCATTCCAAGCTCACCTGGTGTGGACACAGGAGAGAGCCTTCTCGCTGGCTGCTCCCATCCTACGGAACGCTTTTCCACAGGAGGCTAGGCGGGCCCCCTCCTTGCTTTCATTTTTGCCAGCAGGCAAAAACATCTCTTTTTAAACAGGCTGTCATGTAAACTGGGGAGCTTTATTAAGTAACTTGTTGTACCAGAATATTGTTTTAGGTTTTTATTGCCCTTTTCGCATGTTTTTTTGCATCGCTCCGCACAACGCACCCCCACTTGCGCGGCGCTCATGAGGCTGAAGCGGGGCCCGGGCGTATTTTTTTATTTTCGGCTTTAAGCTGGAAATAGCCCGCGCTCATGCAATGCTCGTGCTGCCCTCGCACACTTACCTGCCATATGGTGCGTCGGGGAGCCGGTGCGGTCGCGCTTCCTTCCTCCAGCGCAGCCTACATCTCCCACATTGCCCTGTGGAAGGAAGGGGTGGGGCGCTTGTGCGACGGTCGCACAAACAGGAAGCGACCTGCGGAACGAAGGGGGGAAGCGGCAGCGTCTTGGATGAGGCTTCTCGCTCAAGCCGCCCTCCCCCGTCGTGCAAAAAGGTACCATGCGAAAAGGGCCTATGATTTTATATGTTTTTAAATGTTTTCCTGTTTAAATTTGTTTTAATTTGTTGATGAAAGCTGCCTTGGTCCCCATGCTGAGAGAAAGTTCTGAAGAGCAGGGTTGGAATCCCCATGGAAAACTACTGGGTGGCCTTGGGCAAGTCACATTCTCTCAGCCTCAGAGGAAAGCAAAGGAAAAACCCTGTGAACAAATCTTGCCAAGAGAACTCCCTGATAGGGTTGCCTTTGGGACACCAAAAGTCAGAAACAACTCAAAGGCACACAACAACAACAACTGGGGTTGATGCGGACAAAACCAGGAACCTCAATCCTGGAGTAGATTAGGCCCACTTGGACCAATCTCAAGTGAGCTGGAGTAGCCCTGAGCAGCTGAATTTTATATAAGTGTTGCTTCAGCATTCAACATCTAAGTCAGTGAGTATATTCTGTTTGGGGCTAACAATAGCATTCAAGCCTGAGGCAGTAGCAGTTCCTTTGAAAAGGAGGCTCCCGCAGGTGACTCAGGGGTGTGAACCAGCCAAAGGCACTGATGTCTTTCAGGAGATTGAGGTCCTCAACTGAGGAGGAAAATTTTCTAGGCACTGGCGGCAGTTCCACCCTGAGTGCTAGAGAGGAACAGCAATAGGCAACATCTTCCTCAGTGCCATCAAGAAGTGCCCTTTCTGATGCCACCCCTGCTTCTGCGTTGATGCCGGAGACTAAAGGCAGCAGGCAACTTGAGTCACCAAAAATATTGTCTCGGATGCAGATCTATCTTTAATGGTTGTTGGTGTGTTCCTTCAAATCATTTCAAGTATTCCTGTATGGCAGGGGGTTGGCCCCGATGGCCCTTGTGGTCTCTTCCAGCTCTATGATTTCCCACTTAGTGACCCTAAAGCAAACCTATCATGGGGTTTTCTTGGCAAGATCTGTTCAGAGAGAGGTTGACTTTTCCTTCCTTTGTGGCTAAAAGAGAGTGCCTTCTCCATGGTCATACAGGGCATTTCCATGCCTGAGCAATGATTTGAACCCTGGTCTCCAGAGTCATAGTCCAACATTACACCATGTCGGCTCACTGCCTTTAATGTAGGTGATAATTTCCCCAGTGTTCATAATCAGTGTCACAATTTCATCCATGCACAAAGCACAAGAAACTGGGAGTCTAGACATATAAGATCAAGAGGAAGAAACACTGCTTCTAAAACCTGTGCCAATTCTCTTTTGCCTTTTTTTTTTTAGAATAAAACTTCTAAAATTATAGATTTATATCAGCAGAAGATTATAAATTGTGTTCTTTTCATCCTTGATCACAGGACACAATTATTATTCTTTTGCTGTACAAGGCGGTAAGCCAAGACCATACCTGTCTGTCAGCACCTTCCTATATGATTAACCCAAACAAGTTGCAGCAATGTTTGCCTTCACTGCAGCTATGTTAATCAATTCACGTGTGATATTTGGCAAACTCTGATAAAGATCAGGAATGGGAGTGTGTAACAAACTAAGAAAAAAATTACCTTCTTTTTCAGAGCAGCTTCTCTCATTATTCTAAGTTTTTTCTCATGAGAAGCACAGTGATTTTTCCCCTTATAAAAACCCTTACATTCATCCCATTCAGTAGTACAATTAGCTTAGCTTTCATTGGCATTAAAGTAATCCTGTCATCAGTAGACAGCTGAATTTTAAGGGTCCCATTATTAAGAAGAAAAACATTAAAATGATCAAAAGTTGATTGGCTTCAACTAGCCTGAAAACTGAAGACTTAAAGAAATAGGAAAGTGATAAGAAATCCACCTTACATCCATTTTACATACTATAATTAGAGGTGTTACCCTGTATGTTGGGGGTCCCAGGAGGGGCACCCAAATAACCAAATAAAAACACAAGTTGGGGGAATTTAGCTTGAGCACTCTCTCAGCTAAACGAGAGGCAGGGTAACGTTAGCAAGGATCTTTTAACCCAATGTCTACGGCTTCAGGTCAGAGAGCAGGCAAGCAAGCTTAAAAGTAACAAAAATAACAGTGTTATTAAAAGATAAACAGCAAATAAAAACAACACACACACTAGCTAACTTGGAAGCAGAAATGGAGAGCTTAGGGAATAGGTAATACGACACCTGGTCTCGTAGTCCTGGAGAGAAAGATGGGGTTCTGGGGAAGAAAGCTCAGCGTAGCTGGCTGAGGGGAGCTCCTTAGACAAACCGACAGCAAGGCGGGATGGAAGTCCAAAGTAGTCCAAGGGAGTCCCAAAAGTGGGGACCTTTTATAGGGTGGATTTTACCTACAGGCTATTTTATGCTCAGTGAGAACAAAGGAAATTTGGAGTTGGACAAAGGAGTTGGAAAAGGTCAAGTTCTGCATGATTGGTTTAGCTCTTAAGACAATAGCGTGGCCAGTTCATTAATGGCTCGATATAAAGGAATAGCTTGGCTCTTGGCTGCATGGCTTTGTGTAACTCCAAGCCGAGCAGAGCCGGTTTGCAGGGAGGGTTTTCCCTAAAGCAACGGAGAGGCTTAAGTTGCTTGCCTGAATGGGGTCTTGGAATGTACAACCATTAACGGCTGCGCCCGTATGTGCTCGTCCAGGAGGCCTCTGCAAACACGTGGTACAGGGTGGCAGAGAAAGGTTAAGCAAAGGCCAAATTATTTGATTTCAAAAGGATATCTAGTGCTTTCACCCAACGTCTCATAACCGTGATAATAGAGGCATCACAGAAGTCGAAATGAGGAAATGATTTAATCGAAACCAGTTATCATGCAGAGATGAAACAGAAGTTTGGACTGAAACTCCATTCTGCCTTTCTTCTTCTCTGGCTACTAGTCTAATTTCCATTCCTGCCCCCCCTCCGGTGACACCTACCAGTGCCACCAACTGCTGCATACCTATTAAGCTGCTTCGCAGGACAGTACATTAGCTCCCTCTATTATACTAGATGGTTTCTGTTCAGTGTTCTTCAGGGTAGTTTTTTCACCTCTGAACTGTGAAGTGTCTCTAGAACTAGGAGAGCTGTGCCACTTAAGAAAGTGTGCCTTGCCCTTAGTGGTGCAAATCTTTGCTTGTTTCATTCATGTACACTGGAACAAAGCCATTTAGAATAAAATTCCTTGATGAGATTATAAGAGTTGTGTATTTTTCTTTTTGTTTTATCTTGGGACTTTGCAAAAATCTTGTGATGTTTTTGGTGCAAAACTTGTTTTGGCCCCCAGAATTTGTGTTTCAAGGGAAATACTCTGTTTTCTAGAAATACTTCTTACTGCTGTGCCTGCGTAAATAATGCCAGTCTATGCCAGCTGCAGTTGACTACCTACCGAACTATCTCTCAGTACATTTCCTCACCTCTGCCCATTACGCTAGATGATGGGACGAATCCAGAATTTTCTGAATCCAAATTCAAATTCGAATCCCTGGAAGGTTCTGGGAATCCATGAATCTCACGACTCTTGAATCGTTTGAAAGGTTTAAAAAGCAAGGGAAAGAAGGGTAATCTTGGACAAGACACACTCTCTCAGCCTTAGCAAGAGCCTAGGCAAAGGCAAACCTCCCTCTGAAGAAATCTGGCCAGGACAATTGTCATAGTTTTGCCTCAGGATCTCCCCAGATTGAAAATGACATGAAGGCCCTTCCTACACAGGCAGAAAAATGTGGATTAATAGGGTCACATACTACAGTACAGAGATAATCCAGGTCAAAACTGGATTTTCTTTGCATAGCTCCATATGGTATCCTGGGGTTTGTAGTTTGATGATGCACCAGCACACTTTGGCAGAGAAGGCTGTGACACCTTGTAAAACTACAAACCCCAGAATTATGTATGAAAGAGCTTTGCAAGGGAGCTATGCAAAGGAATCTTTCAGCTGTCCTGGAAATCTCAAGACTGTACCTTCTAGTCAAGTGCTGAACTTAAATATTAAATGTTCAATTCAAATGTATTAAAATACAACCCCAGATGTAATTTCTGAAATTATTAGCAAAGACCATTATTATTCTAAGGGAAAAACTCACCTACTTGCCATCTCCCCTTGTGTGTCTGGTCTCCCAGGTTTTCAGGTGTCCTGGTCTCCAACAAACTATTTGGTTGGTGGATTTGAAAGATTCGGTTTGCCTATTTTGGCACAGGGATTTGGATTCATGAATCTCGAATCCTTGCTGAGGATTTGAGGATTCGGTTGGCCCATTCCTACTCTTTTGTTTTCTTTAATGCAAATCTTCAGCACTGAACTTTAGGGGTAAACACAGAGGTACTACTATGGTGCCTACCTACACTTCTGGGGATTGTGTTGGTCTAAAAGAACAGCTATCTCTTGTCTAATGCTTTCCTGCCTAATGCCAGTTTCTGCTAAATACAATTGCTGTATGGTTAGAGAGGCTTCTCCCATCATGGTAAGCCTCCTTCACTGCCACGGTGGCAAGTGGCTTCCATGGACATGGGGGTGGTAAATCTGCACTGGGTTTTAGTCCAGATTTCAAAAGCATATCCAAGCTGCTCAACTGTTGTTGTTTGCTATAAATTATCAGTTGCCACCACCTGCTATCAATTGCCATCAGATTACCATTGTATTTCCAGTTTCTCTCTATGGTTGTGAAAGCTGGACAGTAAAGAAGATGATAGGAAGGAAGTCAATTCATCTGAAATGTGGTGCTGGAAGAGTGTTCTGAGGATACCATGGACTGCCAAAAAGACACATAGATGGTTCCGAGAGTAAATCAAGCCTACACTGTAACTAGAAGCCAAGTTGATTAAACTGAGACTGCCATACTTTGGACTTGTCATATCATGAGAAGACAAGACTCACTAGAAAAAGACTGCTGTGCTTGGTAGGGTGGAAGGCAGTAGGAATAGAGCAAGACTGCATTCAGAGGCAAATCTAGGGTGGGGCAACTGGGGCTCGTGCCCTGGGAGCCAATGTCAGGAGGGTGCAAAACAGATGAACCCCTCCGCCTGACCCACCACCACTCACCCTCCCTCCACCTGCTGCTCACCCCATCCCCACCCACCCACCATTCACTCCATCTGCACCTTCCACCACTTGCCCTGCCTTCTTGATCTGGCTGCTGGTGAGCCTCAGTACGCTACTGATTGCATTACAGGAGGATAGACTCAATCAAGAAAGCCACAGCCCTACGTTTGGAAGACCTGAGTGGGGCTGTTGACAACAAAGTGACTGAGAGACCTCTCATTCATTCATAAAGTTGCCATTACTTGAAGTCAGCTTGACCTGAATTAACAACGAAGTATGGTGTCATCTGCATCTCTTAGTTTGCTCATGTTCTTTCTCTTGGTTTTTACACATCGAGCATTATGATATATTATTGTATAAATTAAACAGAAATGAGTCCAGATTTCAGAGGAAGTATCCAAGCTGCTGAATACTACCCCCAAAATGGTTTAGCACTGTGGATAGCATTTTTAAAGTTCAGACAGTGGTGGAGCTTGGAGTGCATGGAGGGGAGGTGGGTAGGGGATGGGGCTACAGCATAGGGGCTGGGCTACTGTGCATGGGGGCTGTGGCCACAGTGCATGGGGGTATTTGGGATGCCCCCAAAACAAATTGCCACCAGGGGCGAAGCACCCCCATCACCCCCTCCATCACTACATGACTCAGTTCAGACTAAAATCTGAGGTGGATTTATCAGCCACTGCTGCTTCACTGCATTTTGGGACATTGGTACAGTTTTCCTCTACTCCTCCATTTACTTTTTAGTATCTCAAAATGGATCCTGAGTGTTATACATACAGAGCCAGGGCTGGCACAACTCTGCTTTCACTCTATAATATAAGGTGTAATATAGTGTAAGGCCTAAGAGAGACAGCTAAGGATCTATCATCACTCTTTTGAATTTTCTAAAGAAGGCTTTAAGGAAATCACTATAGCTCAGACTTAGTTCCCCTTCCTCTGCTGTGTGTGTAGAGAGAGAGAGAATGTGAGAGTGAGATTGAGTATGAGCATGAGCGTTAACACTAACTTACCTGTGATAAAGATTATAAAGAGCCAGGGTAGTATAGTGGTTTGAGCACTCGACTAGGACACTGGAAATTGTTGTGTGCCTTCAAGTCATTTGCAACTTATGGCAACCCTAAGGCAAACCTATCATGGGGTTTTCTGGGGCTGAGAGCCTGTGATGTGCCCAAGGTCACTCAGTGGGTTTCCATGACCAAGCAGGGAATCGAATCCTGGGTAAAGGTTCTAAGTCCAGCAGTGACTTCCAAACTTTGGCCCTTCTCTTCCAAGTTCAGTCTATAGGATTGCAACTTGTGAAGCAGTAATAAGTGACTACTCAGTCAAAGATAATGAGATATCAAAGTGAACTAAAGTAACCACAAATTTATTTTAACAATGAACTAGACGATTAAAAGGTTATGCAATAAATCAATTGCAGTCTCTATAAATATATCAACACAATGAAATCAGCATGCAATTAGAATACAATCTACTTATATCTTTGTTAGAATCTAAGCAAGAGAGCATTACACCCACACTCTTCCCACCAAATATGTAACAGCTTAAATATATTGCTGGTGCGCCCAAAAGTGGAAAGACTCCGGGATTCTATGCCAAGAAGATTGGATGTTGAAGCTTCTGGATATGGCTGAGATGCTAAATTGACAACACTGCTAAGAGATCATTCTATTAATGAATATAGAATCATAGAAATGTAGAGTTGGAAGAGACCCCAGGGGCCATCAAGTCCAACACCCTGCCACGCAGGAACACCCTCAAAGCACTCCCGACAGATGGCCATCCAGCCTCTGCTTAAAAACCTCCAAGGAAGGAGACTCCACTACACTCCGAGGCAGCAGATTCCACTGCCGGACAGCCCTGACTGTCAGGAAGTTCTTCCTGAGGTTCAGGTGGAATCTCCTTTCCTGCAGCTTGAATCCATTGCTCCTTGTCCTGTTCTCTGGAGCAGCAGAAAACAATCCCTCTCCTTCCTCTACGTGACATCCCTTCAAATATTTAAACATGGCTATCATGTCCCCTCTTAACCTTCTCTTCTGCAGACTAAACATCCCCAGCTCTCTAAGTGTATCCCCATAGGTCATGGCTTCCAGGCCTATCACCATTTTGGTCACCCTCCTCTGGACTTGCTCCAGCTTGTCAATATCCTTCTTGAATTGGACACAGTATTCAAGATGGGGTCTAACCAAAGCAAAATAGAGAGGTACCAGTACCTCCCTCGATCTAGACACCATACTCCTATTGATAATGAGAGAGGGTTATATCATATTTAGTATTGATTGAAGTTAGACAAAGTTGTACAAGGGTTTGACTGATGAGCAAAGTTAGATCAATGCCAGTAGAACTGCTTCTTGCTTATTTTACAGTCCTCCCTCCACATTTGTGGGTTTGACCTTCACAAACTTGATTATTCATGAGTGCACATGCCTTCTCCCCCTTTTCCTTCTCCCCCTTTTCCTTCTCCCATTCCCATGCATTTTGCCCCAGCACAGAGAACGCACGCCGAGGCAAAATGGAAGGGAAGAAGGGGTGGAGGAAGCCTTGTGTGAGCCTTGCTTTCTCCCTCCAGAGCTCCCCCTCCCATTCCTACACATTTTGCCCCAGCATGGAGAACTCATGCAAGCCTTCCCTGGCCCCCCTTCCCTTCTGTTTTGCATGGGAACAGGAAGAGGGGCAATCCGGAGGGGGAAAGGAAGGCTCACACGAGGCTTTCCTCATCCTCCATTCTTTTCCATTTTGCATGGGAACAGGAAGGGATGACCCCCAGAAGGGAATGGGTGGGGGAGCCAGGAGGAGTTATTCACAGTTTGTCCCACTTTCACAAGGGTTCTGCGCTCCAAACCCTCACAAAAGTGGAGGAGCCACTGTATTAGTAGATATGTCAGTGGGCAGATATAAATTTAATTAGTTACTTGAAATAGTAGTAATAAAAGAGAGAATTATGAATTATGACTTTGTGGGGTGAATTAAAAGATGAATATTAACCCCTGTCTGGGGAACAGGAAGTCAATAATATGTACATAGTTTTAACTGTTTATGCTGTAGGCTAGGTAGCTTTGTTTGGTCTTTTTTAGGTTGGGTTTTTTATTTTTCTTAATTGTTTGTAGTTTTTCAGTGTATGTCTTATTTTTGGCTTTGTTTGTTGAAGGTAGTTTTTATTGTATTAAAATGATTTGTTTAATAAAAATATTTTTTTAGAAAAGCCCATATTGCCAGTGATTGCTTCCATGTCAGTGAAATGGTGCATCCACAATGGATTTCAGTACAAACTTTTTTTTTCTTTTTTCTTTTGTAGAGCTCTTTATTCTTTTGTAGGAAGATATAGTTTTTTAATCTGGTTGATTGGATGATGATGATGATAATAAAATTTATTTCTATTCCGCCTCTCCCCATGGAGGATTTCAGTACAAACTTTCAAGGAGCTATCCATTTTGCAGAACACTGTTCTGGGGATAGTGTTCAACATCTTAACAACTTTTTCAAGGTTTGGACAAAATCCTGGAGTGGAGTGGTGTTACCCTGTTTACTGGGGGTCCCGGGAGGGACACCTAAATAACCAAACAACAACACAACTTTGAGGGAAATTAGCTGGAGCACTCACTAAAGCTAGCGAGAGGCAGGGTAACTTAGCAGGATCTTGCAACCCATCGTCTACGGGGTCAGGTCAGTCAAGCAATCAGACGGGTTAAAGAAATAAAAATGGTGTTTATTAGGTACAGACAAATATTAAAGACGCCACAGTCACACAGATAACTAAGGAATCAGAGATTGACTTGGAATAGGGATTTTTAAAGGGAAATGGGTGATACGACACCTGTCTCATAGTCCTGGACCTTGAGAGCGAAGCAATCCTGGATTGAGCAGTCTCAGTTGCTGGAACTGAGGGGAAGGCTCGCCAAGCAGGGTGGCGGCAAGGCGGGATGGAACTCAGGAGTGATCCGAGGAAGGTCTCGGAATCAGGGGTTTTTATAGGGTGAATTGTGGCTGCGGCCCATACATTACTCGGTGAGAACAATGTGTTTTAGAAGCGGGACAAAGTTTTGGAAAGTTCAGAATTTAGCATGATTGAATCAGAGCTGAATTAACAATAGTGTAGCCAGTATGCAAATGTGGAGCACTTAGTACAGCTTTGTAAAGCTACCTGCTCAGGGCAGGGAGCCTTTGTTAGTATCGCGCATATGCAATGAGGTGTTTGCCGGAGAGGTCCCTGAAGCGACGAACCGGCTGTATCTGGCCTGCCTGGGTGGAAAATGGAATGTCCAGCAATTATCGGCTGTGCCTGTTTGCATGCTTGTCCGGTGGCCTCGCAGCACATGAAGCAGGGTGGCAGAGGAAAGCTGAATTGTTTGATATCAAAGCGATATCGAGTGCTATCTCCGGGTAGACCTGGACTGCAGTAACAGTGGACCACTCTACTGATATGGAAGGTACGAAATACCACCAGATGTTGCATGAAACTCTATTAGATAGAACAGAAATTGGTTATGGAAGAAAGAATCACAACTTAAGACAGTGTGGAATAAGCAGAAACAGGTGACTGAGACCTATATCAAAATAGAAGAGAAAAAGGGCTTAGTGGGAGTTAAGGGAGAGAACAAAACTATGAGAATAACAAAAAAATCTTAGCATTAGTCAGAGAGACCTGTGCCAGAAATGGCGTGCACAGAAAGCAGGAGAGCATCTCTTGAAACCAGGGGTGCTATTTTAGGGGCTAGAGCAGGGTTTTATAAAACAAAAGCAGAGAAAAGGGAAGAAGAAAAAGAAAGAGAAAACTTGGGACATAATTCCCTATTGTGGAGTGTGATCATTATCTCACAATAGCTGGTATGTAGGGTGTCCAGTTTCTGGCCCAAGTGGAACATGTTGTGAAACATCTTCTATGAAATAGCCGTATTTCTGTAAATTTTTCCCTCCATGAATTAAACGAGATGTCTTTCTCTTGCCTAAAACCTCTGTACCCTAAGTCTAGTTTCTACTTCATGAGACTCTTAGATTGAGTCTACAACAACACATGTTAGAAACATCTTTTTCTCTATTAGTCTCAGAGGTGCTACAAGATCCTTTTGTATACTGATACAGACTTACATGACTATTTTTTTCTATGTCTAATTTCTCTTTAGGTACTTTCCTGTCTAGCATTAATCTGGAGGGGGGAAAACCCCTCCTACCTTAACATTCGCTGTTGTTGTTTAACTGCTATCAAGGCAACTTTGACTTATGGCAACCCTCTGAATGAGAAACCTCCAAGTTACCCTGTTATCCACCAGCCCGCTCAGGATTTGTGACTCAGGACTGTGGCTGCCTTGACCGAGTCTATCCATTTCAACACAGTCATCTTCTTTTCCTAATGCCTTCCATCTTGCCAAATTTGTTGTCCTTTCTAATGAGTCCTGTCTTTTCATGCTGTGTCCAAAGTATGGCAGTCTCAGTTTAATCATCTTGGCTTCTAGGGAGAGTTCAGGATTGAGTTGCTCTAGGACATATTTATTTGTCCTTTCAGCAGTCCAGGGTACCCACAGAATTCTGTTACCGTAGTTTCTAGCCTGGACTTGTGGGATGTCAGATATCATTTGATATCAATAATTTGGCCTTCTTCACCCATTCCTCTCCATGTGCTTGCAAGGCCCCCGGACAAGCACGCACACAGGCACGGCCGCAAATAGCTGAAACATTCAAAACAGATCCAGGCAGGCCAGTAAAAGCCAGACTGCCACTTTAGGAGACCTCAAGGGAAGTACCCTCTTTAAGATCCACTATGTATGCATGCTACTTATAAAGGACTCCCTGCCCCGAGCAGGCAGCTTCACGAGCCAAATACTCAACTGTCAAGCACTCTGTGCTTGCATAGTGGCTACTCTATTGACAACGCTGTCATAATTCAATCATGTAAAATACTGACCTTTCGGAGGCTTTGTCTCCAGCCCAAAACCCATTGTTATCCCCAGGAATGAACTAGCCTCCGGGCACATTTTCCCCTATAAGACCCCCTGAGTTTGAGCCCTTCTTCGGATCGCTCCTGGCTTCCATCCTGCCTTGCTGTTGCTTTGTTCAGCGAGCCTTCCCCTCAGCCTCCTCACGCTGAGAATCTTCACTCCTACGGACTTTTCTTCAGACTACCCAGGCTTCAGGACAGGTGTAGTATTTCCCATTCAAAACCTCCTCTTAAAATCCCTCTATCCAACTCCTACCTTTATTTCAATAGTTCTCTGTGTGAGTGTGGTTGCATACACATGTTTGACTGTGTTGTACATCAATAAAGAAATTATTCTTAATTACATCCGTTTGCTCCTTGACTCAGCCTGACCCTGTAGACATTGGGTTCAAGATCTCACTAGGTTGCCCTGCCTCTCGTATTGCTAGCAGTGCTCTTGCTAATTCCATTCCCCCATTGTGAGCACATTTAGGTGTCCCTCCTGGGACCCCAGAAATCAGAGTAACAACTCTCCTCCAGCACCACATCTCAAATGAGATGATTCTCTTACTATCAAGTTCTTCAATGTCCAGCTTTCACAACCACACATATAAAATGGAAATATGGACAATCTCGACTTTGATATTAAATGATACATCTCTACCCTTGAGGGTCTTGCCTTGTTCCTTCATAGCTACCCTTCGAGCTTCTAGTCCCCCCCCCATTTCTCGGCTGCCATGCCTATTTTGATTGACTGAGTCAAGGTATAGGAAATCTTTCACCATCTCAATGTCTTCATTGTGTGCTTTAATGTTATTTACAGATTTGTAATTTCCTCCAAAGGCATTGCCCAACAGTATATGGCATGATTTCTTTTTCTAGTGCAAGCACCGTGTCTTTGGCATATAGTTGTTATTTGTCTCTCTCCACACACACAAAATATCCAGCTATTCAGGGATAGCAAGGTAGAGTAGTGGCTTTTCTATAGTTCAACCAAGGTCATGTTACTGCTACTCAATTATTCTAGGTTTTATGTAACGTAGTTTGCCAATCCTTCATCATCAGCTCAGATGTGATCTTAAGGAATGCACGGACTGGTTTGGATGGACAGAGCAAACAACTTTTTCTTTTCCGCAGGAGAAAATCAAGGAACATCTAAAGACTCTAAAGAATGAGAGGAAAAAGCTTGAAGATGTGAAATTGAGCAGAGAGCAGAGAGTACAGGAATGCCTGGTGAGTATTTGTTATGAATGGCCTGTCAATGGGATCTGTCAGTTAAGGTTAGACTTCTTTATGCCTTCCATCTGTGAAGCAAAATAACTTTCAAGATTTGACATCCATAGCAAGTTCATTGTTTTATGTCCAAACATTCAGGTGTGTCTCCCATATATGAATGAGAGATGGCTTATATGTCACAAGTAGCACGTAAGAAAGCACCCTACCTCTTGGTACGTGACAACAGAGCTAAAATTTAAGTTCAGGAGAAGAGCCACAGAAATAAGTACAGCTGGCCCTCCATATTCGCTGGTTTCCCTTTTGCAGATTTGGTGATTTGTGGATTTTACTAATATGTTCCCTAGGAATCTCTAGGTCCTCCAGCACAATTCTGTGGCCAACAACAGCTGCAAAGGGAGAGGTTCTGCCGCATAAAGAAAGAAATACAAGGAAAAATTGTACATATTTTTTCTTGCTATGTATTGAAATAATCTGTCTTAAATCCCTCAAAGCAAGTAACAAGGTGGTCGTGGTGGTGATGATAGATAGATAGATAGATAGATAGATAGATAGATAGATAGATAGATAGATAGATGTTTTCTTCAGCTGGTTAGGGCATCTCTGTCCTTGCTACCATCTGAACAAGGCCTAATAACTCAGATATATTTTCACAGCTATGTTCCAGTTCCCATTTTCATTCAGTCAAACTGCCTTTTCAAATTTACTAGATTTGCAGCTAACAATTGTGTATAAAATCTCCCCTTTTCTGTGCCCAAAAGCTATAAAAACACTCTCAAGGTAAGACCATTCACTGTTGTAGTCACATCCTTTTAGCTAACTTATCTTGACTGAACCTCCTGCTCAAATTCTGTTGTTGGCTCTCCTTCTGTTTCTATGTATTCTTCCACAGACAGAGTTAGAAATGGAGAAACAGAAGATCCTCTCTGCCTTTGAGGGAATTCAGATATTTTTTGATGTGAAGAAGCATTTCTGGTTAAATCAACTAGAAAATCTAGAAATGGAGATCAAGAAAAGAGAGGTAGAAAAACTTACCAGACTCTCTGAAGAGAGTTCCCAGCTCACTCAGGTGATTGCAGAGATAGAAGGGAAGCACCAGACACCAACCAGTGAATTTGTACAGGTGAGACTTGACACAAACCCCATCCTGGTCTCTTGGGCCTTTTCTGCCTTGCAATGCTATAGTGCTATTATTCCACTTTCAACATCCTGTGGAATTCTGGGGTTTGTAGTTTACTTAGGCCAAAGAGCTCTCTGGCTGAGAATTCTAGATGCCCCTCCCTAAACTGCAAAGCCCAGGATTCCATAGGATGCTGAAAGTGGAATAATAGCACTATAACAGTGTAGGGCAGAAAGGTCCTCGGTGTTTATGCCAGCAGATGACAACAAGCTAGTCCTGCTTTTGTGGCTATTAAATAAGAGTAACTACTTGGTAGCACATTGTTGGTAAAAATAGAGAAAACATTTTATTTATTGGATACCCATTCAAAGATAGTGCAGGACAAAAGTCCTAGACTTGGTTCCAGAAGCCTCTACAGTTGGCATCAATACACAGGGAATGCTGGTAGCCACCTTATGGGAATCCATTTGCATTGGGTACCTCTTACTAACAGAAGGAAAGAACAATAGCCTGGGTTCCAGGAATGAGGAGAAAGTGGAGTGATTTGCATAAAGATTTAGAAAACACAGGAGGAGACAAGATGCCCAGTTCCAATAGGCCATCTGTCTATCCCCATCCCCCTGCCCTTGTTAAGTATGTTGATTTTTTTTTACTTCCAACAGTAGCAAGCACAAAGCACTGTTTGTTCAGTCTCTGAGACCTGTTAATCTCTTTTTTTCTTTCAGAACATCAGAAACGCCTTAAGCAGGTAGGTTGCTTTCTCTATGCCCCTCCTTATCTTGTTGGGGTTACCCCCCGAACCCTCAAAGAACACATGGGGTCAGACCTAAAACATTAGGTCTGTATGGACTATCCCAAGTAGTCTACACAATTGTGGGTGAGCTCTGAATCAGCCTGGAAAGATTCCCAACTTTGGCCAAAGGGACTTCTTCCCCCTTAGGAAGAACGCAGTCAAAACCACTTCTTACATGAGCAAAGAGAAGGACCATTTATTGTTCAAAGGAGAGTTTTTTATGAGCCAGCATGACAATGATCTCAGAAAGCATACAGTGCATGTATAAGAATATTTGCTTTCCCAGGACTAAAACTCTTGATACATTGTTGCTAATAAAGTAACTTCTGGTTAACAATCAACAATGAATCCTGAATCACACATGTATTCACTCAGCAGTGAAGAATAAGAAATGTTGTTACAGAGAGTGCTGGGAACCCAGGCATTGACTTTGCCAATTGATGTCAGCATAATTTTGTGTAGGACAAGGGGCTGACAACAGCAACAGCCTCTAAAAAAGCCAATTAGGATTCAAAATGGAGGAACTGTAGTTAAGCAGATGCAGAGAGAGAGAGAGAGAATGAGAGAGAGTGTGTGTTCCTTTAGCTTGGGCATTTAAGCAGGCAATACCCTCTGTGAATTGAACTGTCCAGGACGTTGAATCGCTAGCAGCCCTGCAGAGTAGACCAGGAAAAAGCTGAGAAGCACTATGTATTTTGTCGATTCTCTTTTACTGCTTACACACTTACTTGTTGAATGGAAGAAGTTTGGTGCCTTTGGACTACCTTTGAAAACAGATGATGATAGTATTCCTTTCAGTACTGTGTGAGGTTCATAGCTTCTCTTTGCTTTTCTGTTTTGAGCTTAGCTGATTGCGATGTACTCCAAATGAAAGCAGCTCTTTGAATTCTTGTGTAGAGTTCTTTCAAGTCTCTACTATGCGGGATCCTTTTAATAGATAGTGACATGTATAGATAACATGGCAAAACTGTATTTGATGTGCAATGTCTAATCATGCATCTACTTCATGTGAAGTTATCTATTTTACTGTGGAGCAAGGGGTCTCTGCTTTAGGTATGTTCCCCTTACCTTCTCTGTCCTCCTCCTGCAATCTCACAAAAAGCAGTCAAGAAATTACTGTGAAACTGAGGAAAACACTGTTGTAATGTTTTCCTAGAAGCCACAGGTCTTTTTGGAAAAGCTTCTCCTGTTTTCAGTCTCAATCCAGTGGTCTACATGTGTCCCTTCTTCTTTTCTGTCCATTACGAATTAATTGTTTGCATCAGGGCTGGGCAACTGTGGAAGGTTTGGAGAGTGCCTTAGCACCCCAGGAGACCTTGTAGGGCTGCACCACAAAAAAGGAGGGTGCCCCTATGGGATGTGGGAGGCATTTTTGCCTTGTTTTCCATTTCCCTGGACCATTTTAAGCCCAGAAGAGGTGTGTGGGGTTTTTTAACAACAGGAACTGAATGAAAGCAACTTCCTGTTCACATCTTCTCCCCCCCCAAAAAAAAACCCCTCTCCTATGCCTAGATTGGTCATAGGATGGCCAAAAATGTGATGAGAATGTTAAAATTTTACCTATCTTAAATTTTATCTTTGGACTTTCATCATATGTGATGCACTTAAGGCACCCCTATCCAATGTAACAATGTGAATTTCACCAGTAACTGCACTTGTGTATTAGTATTTTTTTATTATTTTATAGTAACTTTTTAATATATTTTCATTTGGTCAATGATTGTAAATGGACAATTGATTGATTGATTGACTGACTGATTGATTGATGAGAATGCCTACCATGTTCCCTAAAGTTCATTTGAGAGGGGAAAAATTAAAAATGTTTCGCAGACGGCCAAAAACAGCCCTGGGAGCCACATGTGGCCTGTGAGATATACATTGGTCTTTCCTGGGTTAGAGAAAAAGTTGTATAGGTTCACAAGCTTTCATACATTTAGCATAACAGGCTAAGAACATACCCCTTCAGTGAGAGTCTAACAGCCTGCTATTTAAATCTACAAGCTTACTGGAGAATTATGCACTGTTATTGGACCACCAACACAGCCATATTGTCTTGCAGGCACAAGAGGAATTCAGAAGGGCCTCTGGTGGACCATTTTCCTACCCTGGAAAAGAGACTCAGAATATATTCACAGAAAACAGCTGATCTAAGAAAGGCAGTGAAAGACTCTCAAGGTAACAGGCATGACTTAAAGAGGGGTGAGAATGGATACAGATCTATTGCAAGGCTTCATTTCCCAGACTACTTGCAAGGAAAGTCAGATCCTTTTTCAGGGGGGATAGGTTTCCCTACAAAGCTCCATAAGACATCAAAAAGAGTGTGCCCTCTTCTAAGTTGCCTTGAGTCCCAACTTTTGGACAAGCTGCGAGATTGCATCTTGGAAATGTCAACTCCATGTCATCTCCTGGCAAACTGTAAGGCTTCCGAAGTCTAAATAAACAGATATATCACCTTCTCTGTCTTGTGTTCTCCCTTCCCAAATAGCAAAGAGGCCTAACATTGCACCAGTGAAAATGGAACGTGTCTCTTTCAATTATTTTCCTTATCGTCTTCTTAAAAAGAGATGAAGAGCCTTACTAGATCAGACCAAATCCAGCATGCTATTTTTTGTAGTGACCAGCAACCAGATGCCAATCGGAAAACCATGAACAGGATGCAATGGTAGTGATACCCCAGCAATGGATATTGCCAGTTCTGAAGATATGGTATATCCATCAATAACCATAGCAATAGCAGTTACATTTCTATACCACTTAACAGTGCTAAGCACTCCCTAAATGGTTTACAACGTGTTAGCTAATTGCCCCCAACAAGCTGGGTACTCATTTTACCGACCTACAGAAGGATGGAAGGCTGAGTCAACCTGGAGCTCTGCAGGATCAAACTCACAACGTTGTGGCTGCAGTACCGGCATTTAACCACTGCACCATACTAGTAGTCATTGCCAGCACTGTCTGTTGTTGTTGTTTAACTTGAAGTCATTTCTAAGAGAGTTTCCCATTGCCTTCCTCTGAGGCTGAGAAAGCATGACTTGTCCAAGTCCACTCAGTGTGTTTCCATGGGAAAATAGGAATTCAAACCCTAGTCTTCCAGGAATCCTAGTTCAACATCTAGGGAGGGGCAAAGCTGAACAATTTTAGTCTTGGTCACATTCACAGGTAAAGTAAATTTTGTTTTATTTCTGCATTAATCTGTGGGTGCAGGGGGGAAATACTGCATGAAAATGTACATTACTTCTACATCAAT
This sequence comes from Ctenosaura bakeri, assembly GCA_948474755.1. NCBI lineage: Eukaryota > Metazoa > Chordata > Lepidosauria > Squamata > Iguanidae > Ctenosaura > Ctenosaura bakeri. Next base: position 27,510 of record CAOLHI010002319.1, read on the forward strand.
TGTATGTAAGTTACACATTTTTATATGCTTATATGTTTAAGAACCGAAAATTGCTTTGTGAAAGTTAGAGGCCCTTTCCGCACCTTACCTTTTTCCAGTGCTTGGGTGTGGGGATCGTGCAAGCAGCCTCCGGTGAGAGGTTCTCGCATCCCTGCTGCTTCAGCTCCGCATGAGCTGTCTGCTCACACAAGAGCCCTGCCTCTTCCTTCCGCAGTGCAGCCTGGGAGTTTCTCAGGCTGTGCTGGGGCAGGAAGTGTGACGGGCATGGCTCCGGAGGCTCCAAACACCAGGTAAGTGCACGCGGGGCCCAGGAGCAATGAACAATCGCGCACCATTTTCGGCTTCCAGACGAAAATGAAAAGGTGCGCGATCGGCACCTGCCAGCCCCTGGAGTGTTGCATGATTGTAAGTGCGTTGTGCAGATCACCCCTCACAATCGTGTGACGCTCAAGGGGCCCTTTCACATGGCAAATGCTGTGCAGAAAGGGCCAGAGAAGCGCTCAGCTGGAAGGGCAAATAAAATCTGAACTTCACAATAATTCAGGACATGTGAAACCATTCACTTGATAATGCAGATCAGACAATCAAGCCTCCCTAGCTCTCTCTTCTACAAATCTGTCCTGTCTAATTTCAGAGTTATCTAACTTGATGGGCAATACCTAGAGATGAAAGTATCAGCCTATTATACCTTGGTACTCTGTCCTAAGTCTCTTCCATACACTTTCCACATCGTTGTCCAATTTTCATATGCAACTTCCCCTGACACAGGGATTTTAGTGTCAGATGTTCTTTAAAACATGCTCTCTTTTTTTTTGGTTTTTTTGGCAAGCATTTTTGCAATGAATGCTACATTGCAAAATTCAGTGAATTTTGAAATCTGAAACCCAGTTGCATTCTTATCTGCACTTCTATCTCCAATGAAGGAGAATTTACCACACTCAGGCTGTCCATTCCACTGTTAAACAGCTCTGAATGTCAAGAAGTGCTTCCCAATGTTTAGGGCAATTTAAATCCCCCGATTCAGCGGATCAATAGCAATGGTTCAATAGCATCAGTCATGTCATACCTGCTTGATTGTTTTGGGTACAGATTTCACAGTGGTGTATTAATGAATGTCAGTAAAACTGGGCAACTTTTTGTGTGGGTGAGGTATTTGCTAAAGGGATTCTTCCCTGAGTTGAAGTTCGGAGACTTGTAGGGTTAAGGTAGGAAGCAAGCCAGGCCAAGAGATCCTAGTCATGTTGTGTCTCCACCAGGCACCAGTCCCACAGACAAAGGGCAATTGAGGAGACTGTACACCAGTCTACTGATGAGACAAAGAGAAGTCTTGTCCATTTAAATACATGTGTTCATCAGGCTCAGTCAGAGTTCTGGTGGTCCCGATGGGGATGTCTGTGGTGGTCATTATAATGTCCACATTGGGCAGGAGAGAAGGATATGAAGAGGAAGAGGCAAAATCCTACTTCCTACTTCCTTTTCTGCTCGAAATATCCTAGGGCAGTGTCAAAAAATCCAATGCAAATGCTACAAATTTTGGATCTTCAGAAGTTGAAACTTATGTCTTTTCAACTGGATATAATTTCAGTTGCTAAACAGAACAGCAAGAGCCACAGTTAGCTTGTTTCTCTGACTATTGGCCTAAATTTTAATCTATGTCTCTAAAATCGCATGTGAAAATTACATGAAAATTTTTGTTCAGGTTGCCTGACTTAGCACAGTAGAGTCCTGGTTATCCGACCTAAACCGGCGGGTGCAGGGTTGGATAACTGAAATGTCAGATGACACGGAGCCCCATGGCGGTTGCCATTTTGGGGGCGTGTCGGGGGCATGTCGGGGTGGGCCTGGGGGTGTGTCGGGGCGTATCTGGGAGCACGGAAATGCCTGCAGGCATGCCTCCAGGCAGCCGCAACGTCGGTTAATCCGGAGAGTCAGATAAGCATAGGTCGGATAACCGGGACTCTACTGTACTTCAACAATAAACCATGACTGCAAACAATGTGATCTCAATTTCATTTTTGATATAAACAAATTTTCTGCATTAAAAAGTGTTGAGATGCTTTGTTTACTAAATGACTTGTTGCTCTATCTTTAACAGTCTGACTAATTGTGACGCCTTTTCCTCTGTTTAACAGATTCTCTAGAGCAAGCTCTGAACACAATTGATTTGGAGGAAACTATTGACACAGGTAATTTTCTGGAACAGAAACAGTTAGGAAGATTCTAATGGAGATGATTCCTGAGATGAGGTCCCAAAGAGGCCATTCTCCTAACCGTAGGAGACACAGTAATCCGTGACAGTATTTAATGCAATGTAATCTTCATAGAATTGCAATAAGCCATAGGCTGCCCAATTGTATATTTAATGCCTTTATTTTCAGTAGATATATTACAGACATTTTTGGGGAGTCAACACAATTTCTCCTTGAAAAATAACAAAGGTGCTTTTCAACACTCCCCAGTGATTCCTGGAAAGTTCACAATATCACAAATAGTGCACAAATTATCTTCGTTCCTATCAAATATCCAAAACATTCCAAATATATATAAACAGAATTTGACATAACTTCAAAAGCATTTCCTGCTATTTTTTGTACAATGTAGAAGCCACTATAGTATATTTCCACAGAAAAGAAACATAGTGCTTCGAAACCATTGTAACTACTATGATTCCATCTTAAGGCATCCTAGAATTTGCTGTTTGCCGTCTGCCAGAAGGCTAAATGCTGTAGTTCAAGAAAGTGGGTTAGATTCTAACCAAACTACAAATCCAGACATCCATGGAAATCAAAGTGGTATCAAAGTGCTATAAATGTGTAGTGAAGATCCACCCATAGGGCTTACTTACTTTCATTCAACGATAAATTATTATTCTATGTGGCCGTCAGTATTTCTGCTGCATGGTCCAATTTACTTCATATAATGGGCTATTGGTATGTATGTATGTATGTATGTATGTATGTATGTTTTTGTGTGTATTTATTTATTTATTTTACTGTGCAGCAAAACATCTGCCAGAATCCTATACAATCATTATGTATGCTTGTAAGGTACATGGCACCTACAATGTAGTAAATTCTGCCATGAACCCCACCACCACCACCACACTCTCACTTTCCAGTAAGCAGCTGCTGAAATTGCCAGGGGTCCACTGCTGATTGAAAAGCAGCTCCCTAACATTTCCACCCACTCCCACAAATGATCTCTGGCACAACAGGCAGAAAGAGGATCCCTGGTGCAAATCCCCCTCACACTAGAGACTGCTTATGCAAGGGGGATGGGAACATCAGGCAGCCGCTTTCCTATCAACAGGGAAACAGGTTGCTGCCAATCACAGTGGCTGCTTATCTGTATGTAGGGTTTAGGAGACTTTCACGGTTCCTGCATGGCCCCTACGTTAGCTTCCAACCAACCCCCAGCAACCCACCTTTTCTCAGTTGCAGCCCCATCACCAACCTTGCCCATTTCCTGGCCAGTGGGAAAAGGGAAGGAACAGAAGACAAGGGTCTAACTATTTTACTATAGGTAGATGCAAAGCAACAAGCATCCAAAAGTATCTCCACAAATCTTCCGGCGGTCCCTGCAGATGAAGTTATTCATATAGGAAAACAGCTGGAGTCTTGCCTGCTGCTCCCACTGCTCTCTAGTGACCAAAAACTCACCAGGTTCGATGGGGGTTGCAGGTCAGGAAAGGTGGTTTGGAGGATTTGGTTGTTGAAGGGGTCAGTAGACAATTCCAACTTCCACAGTGACTAAAAAAATTGAATTGTGACAGTTAAGTCCAACTTACACCATCAAAAACCACCAATAGGATACTGGCTGATATGTTTTGTTGGAGCTGAGATCTAAGATTTTTGTTAACTCCTTCCATTGTCTCACTTCTTCTCTCAGACTCATGACAAAAATCTAACTTGTATAAATCTGTCCCGAAGCATTACAGTTGCTTACATGCCATATTATTTAATGTCTGTTCCCCCAGTCTGCGGGATCCTTTCAAAGTGCTTTGTGAGCCATTTTTGTTTTCATCATCCTTACATCCAAGCTGCTTATTAATAAACTGTAAAGTGTCCTTTCCAGTGGAGAACTGGTTCAAAGTGTGCAACTTGACAGCAGCGCTGGGCTAGTGAAACATTGGGCTAGTGAAACAATCCTATGATTGTCATTATAGCCATAAGTCTAAATCAAATTGCTTGTCACTGCTAGAGTAGACCTACTGAATCAGTGGGGGTTACCATTCAACAATTAATTCAGTGGATCTTCAGCTGGGACTAGCAACTGGACTTAGGTCATAAAGTCTTGAGCTGCCCTGAATGAGGGAGTCACAGCACAGATACTGAGGTCCCATATGGCAGCCTAGTGGCTAGACCCTATTGAGGGTGTAGCCAATAGCGGTAAAGCCTACAGGTTGCATACAGTGTGGCTGTCCCAATAGGGTGATAGCCAAGTAGGCATTTTAAACTCTCCTTTCCCCCTCTCCTGGGGGCTGAAATTATTGGATGAAGGAGCTTTTCTTATTCCTGTTTGGTCAAGCAGTGCCATCTCTCTAATTATCCCATGTCTGATGGAGAGTTTAAAACAGGGCACAGCAAAGGTCAGGCAGTCAATAAAGCATTCTCCTGCAAAGCATTTTCTCCCAGCATTACATTCATCCTCAGAGTTGACTCTAATGTCATTCTCATGTAGCACAGAACCCTTGAGCAGAACTAGGCCTAACAAATACTAGCTTAGCTAATCTTGCTCTGTGTAGAGCCCAGTGACGCCATGGATTGGTGAAAGGTGGGGCTCACTGAAGACATCCTTCATCATTTACCTCCTTTAGAGCTGGCTGAACAAGAAGTGCCAAGTGAATCTGAGGTCATTGCAGTGCCCACACTGACAGTCATACAGGAACCAGCACCAGAGATGCCAATGACAGTGCCATCACTGCCTATGATCGAACAACCTAAGAAGAGAAAGGAGACAGGTGGGTATCTTGCTCCTGCTGATGCCTTGATCAGCTCCGTGAGGTGATCTTTTAGCCCTGGAATCATCCTGGGACTCTCACAGAAATTACAGCTGTGGATTGTGCCCGGCTGCTTCCAGTGTTGTCTGAAACAGGACATAACACAGTGCTTATCCAAGTAGTTTCCTACAGACACTAACCTGTTCTACCTGGCAATCTTCTTCTTGCCACCAAAAAAAACCCAGATTTGAACAGATATTTTAAAGCTGTTGTTTAGCAAAAGGCAAGAAGTGTAAGAAGAACTTGGGCAAGCACAAAACAAAGTACACATTGGTGAATTGAGTCCAAGAGTTCCAGAAGAATAAAGGTATGATATTTTGGGTCCAGCCACAGTACCTGATCCAGTATGTAGCCATGAAAATAGTACACATAGATTTTATTGCCCTTCCCTCTAAGGGTCCAGTGCAATGAGACGGTCAGGATGAGGGCTGGGATCAATCCCTCCTTTAAGTAAGAGGACATGTCAACTGAGATGTCAACAGATAAGCTCATAAAGGACTTTAGGTCAGACAGTAGACATTTGGTGAACCATACTGGGTCGGTAGCTTCTCCTTGTGTAAAGGCAGAGCAGAAGGTGTAAGACAGCCTGATGCCTGAGATTTTTTGATGACAAGGTTTCTGAATTGCTAGCAGTGCAGATATGAGTAGGAGTGCAACATCTGTGGAAGAGCTAATTCATTTGGGAGCAGGCGGGGATGGGGAGTGTAGTAAGATGCCAAATAAGTAAGAAATTGAAAATTGCTCTATTCTGATACACCTCGCTGCAGAATCTAAATATCTTCTCCCTAAGAGTACTGCCTAAGAAGATACAAGGAAAATATCGGTTGAGTTGTCACTTTCTCTACTCTTAGAGAAGGATTCTTGAATGGCTCCATCTCATCTCATCTTTGTATTGTCTCCATCAATGTGCTGTTGGGAGTTAGAATTTCCCAGAGTGTTAGCCCATTGGGGGAAATTCTATGAAAGCTAAAACTGTTAGGAATCAGTCTTCTTTTAGCAGAGTAGCAGAAAAAGCATGTCCCCGTCTCTTGTGTGGCTTCCCTAAACTGAGACTGACTTAGAAAGCAAAACAAGACAGGCAGTTTCTGATTCCAAACTTATGAAAAGTTTACTAATGAATTTTACAATTACATATGCATTGGAAAGCCTAGACCCTAACTAGCTAACAAAAACATTAGGTAAGACTGGAGCTTCATTCTTAATTCACCATCTCCTTGGTGGAGAGGCGAAGCATGGTCAGAGGGAAGGAAGTAGAAGCAAAAATGGCAAAAACAGCAAAGAGAGAGAGGTCTGAGAAATGTAGTCTTTTACGTAAGGCCAATGACACCAGGATCTATCCTAGGTCACTATGGATACCATAGCCCTGCATTTAAATAACACAAAGAGCAAGAATGAGGTTTTAGGTGAAAAGGCAGAAGGCTTTGACAAGCAAAGGAAAAAGAATCTCTATGCTAACTAAGCCCCACTTGCCCTAGAACAAAAGTGGGGGAGGGGGGAGAAAATGCCAGAATTTTCCAGCATGGATGTATCCATTAACGTTGTCATGTGGATGGTCAGGCAGTGTGGAATGGGACTGAAGTAGGCAAATGTGATGTAAAATAAGCATTTCATCTACTTCCAGTCCACACAGAGACTTTGGCATTTGCATCTGAAGGCTTTTGACATAGGTAGCATACTGCCCATAGGCTGTTTAGTCTGATCTGCAGCTTTCATAAGTTTTGCACTTTTTTTGGTTGATCCACTAGGCAAAGCACCAGTGACTTTCTTGGGATGCAAGGTAGGAAACTGATTGTGGCCTTTGGGATCTAGTAGCCTTTTTGACATCTTGTTGACTGCCAGGATCACTCAGTACTCAGTCATGCTATTGATTTTTCTGAGTATTATGTTGAAGAGGTCAGTTTTTAGCATGGCTACTGGGAAATTCATCTGTAGGATACAAATGGTCGATCTCCTTACAGCTGGGTTGGGGAGTTATGTGTTTTAAATCATGCACAGAGTGGTCAGAAGCCAGAGCATCAACTGAGCCAACCATATAACAGTAAAGAGCTTTATTGTTCTGTGCCTTCAAGTTGTTTTTGACTGAAAGCAACCTTAAGGAGAACCTATCACAGGGTTTTCTTGGCAAGATTTGTTCAGTCTGTGCTCTCATCTGAGGCTGAGAGAGTATGACTTCCCAAAGGTCACCCAGTGGGTTTCCATGACCAAGCAGGGATTTAAACCCTGGTCTCCAGAGTCCAGTGTTCAAACCACTATACCACACTGGCTTTCATCAAAGAGCTAGCACTTGTTTTTTAGTTGTTCCAAAAAGCCATCCTCAAGGTGAATCTATTCACATAAATGAACATATCCAAATCATGTACAGATCTGAGTTCTGTCACTCTAAGCCCTGAATCTTTTCAGTACATTGATGCAAAGTCAGTACTTAAAGACTGAACCACAATAAGCTATGATTGCAAGCAGAATGACACTAAATATTGACCTAGATATGGAGTTAAGTTTTGAAAAGGTTTGTTCATTAAATGACATATTGTTATATATACTGTGGTCTGAACAGTTTTCTCATCTTTTTCTCTAACAGAGTCACTGGAACACATTCTGAATGTCACTAATTTGAACAAAACTCTCAAAACAGGTACTTTTTCTGTACTCAGTAAGGTTTGAGTTGGTGTAAAGAAGATATCACTCTGCTAATGTCCAGGGACTACTTCTTGATGGCAGAGATCCTGGAAGAGTTACTTAGTTTACTAAGTAGCATCTCCTGGCCCATCCCTCCATCCTGCTTTACTAGGAAGCAGTCACTGCAAGCAATGGAAATCTGCTCTCCTTTCAACTGGGGCAGAGCAGGCTGATGTTCCCCCTACACACTGCCTCCAGTGATATCCATTGTGACAATCAGAAACAGGATCCCTGTTGCAATTCCCCCTCCCACTGGAGATCACTGGCAGGAGAAAGCTGTGAACATCAGTATGTTACACCCAGATCAACAAGAGCCCTCTGTCGCTCAAAGAGGCTGCTGTCTGGTAAATTAGAATTTTACAATTGTATCATAGTATCATGAACAGTGTCATGAACATATGGACCCTGCATATGAATCAGTTACAAATGAGCAACAATAAGTTGTGCATCCATAACCATGATAGTGATTTCCAGCCAATGTTAATACGGATTTGATGTGCAAATTGGATTTGGTTCCAATTCTGTTCCTCATTTCTTGGAATTAAGCTTTGCTGAACTCAGATCAGTTCTGAATTCTGATCAAAGATTGACAGGGTTGGGCTGTTCATGTGAGAGCAGTTGTTCAACTGAAGTACTATTTCTATTTGTATTGTACCAGCTTTCTTTGTTTATTTATTACTTTAAACTCTTTTATCCCATTTTTCTAGTAAGAGCATTCAGTCTGTTGTGTTTGTGTGCCTTCAAGTCATTTCCAACTTATGATGACCCTAAGGCTACCCTATCATGTGGTTGTCTGAGGCTGAGAGTGTGTGATGCGCCCAAGGTCACTCACTGGGTTTCCATGACCCAGCGGGGAATCAAACCCTGGACCGTTTCTGCACTACACTGTTATAGTGCTATTATTCCACTTTCATCATCTTGTGGCAAAACAACCAAAATATGTTCAACAGATAACATTTAACACATTAAATAAATATTAAATACATTCAGTAAATAATAATAGATATCCTGATACATTGCAGTATAAACTAACAATCATTTTCTATGTCACTCCATCGATAGACTAATCAGCTGTGCTGTGCGGGCAAAGAGGATAATGTTGGTTCATGCCCCAGTAGGCCATGAATGACCTCTTCATGTCTTACATACTTGTTTTCCCTTCAGCATTGCTAGTAAAAGGGATCCAACTTCAATTTTCTCTTCAAAAAAAATAAAATAAAATAACATTGATAGTATATTTAAGAGTGTTCCCCAATAGTTCCTTGCAAGTTCTGGTCCGGGTAATTCTGTCATATTTTCCTCTATGTAACAGGGTCTTTGGAACGAGCTCTGAAGCAAACTCTCCAAACAGGTAATTTTTCTTTTTTTTAATTGCTGAAAGAGAAGGGGAATTTTAGTGAGATGGGGCTTCAAATGGGGTCAACTCCAGCACTGTAACTACCCCACTAGTAACAACTTGAACTGGGGAGTGCCCCTTTTTTTCTCCACACAGCAGTAATTCTAGAACAGGAAGAGATCATGATCTAGAGTCTCCAGCAAGCTCTGATCAATTTTAATGGTGGTGCTCAGAGGCAGATCTAGGGTGGGGGAAGTGGGGCTTGTGCCCCAGGCACTAATGTTGTGGGGGTGCAAAATAGAGGAACACCCCCACCTGTCCCCCTGCTGCCGCTCGCCCCTTCCCCACCCACCACTCATCCCTCCCTTCCTCACTGTCACTCATCCCTCCCCTACCTGCTTGCCCGCCACTCGCCCCACCCTCTTGCCCTGGGCGCTGTTGATCTTCAGGATGCCACTGGTGGTATTGAATAAGAGGGGGGCAATTTTGAAGGGAGACGGCACTCCCCTCTAAAACAACTTATTGGAAACATCCATTCATTATTATCTCAATTTAAATGCTCCTTTTAATGATGCATTTTTGGCTGAGGGGATTTTTTTTTTCATTCTTAATGATAGCCCACGTTTTAAAATGGTTACGCTTTCCTCCCTGCTGCAGGTCGTCTGAAGCAAGTTCTGAACAAAGGTAACTGTCTGGAAGTAAAAGAGTGAAATGGGAAGCTTTTGGCCTAAAAGCATCCCTCTATCTATCTATCTATCTATCTATCTATCTATCTATCTATTTTTAAAATATCGTACTGTGACACCTTTACCCAGATTGGTCCTAAAACTCCGACCTGTGGGAATCCTGCCACTCACTCTGCCCTTGTTTCCCCAACTATGCCCTTGAAGGATTGGGTTGCTGGGCCGCAGGGTGACCCCATAAGTGTGGACTTGTGGCTGTGTTGTTGTGTAGATTCTTTAGTTTTAGTATGCATGGCCTGATGCCAATTCAGACTTAACAGAGAGTCAGAGACAGGTTTTATTTTTATTTTTTTTAAATAATCTTTATTGATTTAATACATACAGAAAAGAAAAGAAAAAAAGAAAGAGATTGACCAAAACAACAGTTAAAATAACACATATCAAAGTAATGTATAGTGATAAAGGTTATACAAACAAAAAAGAAAAGTCAGAAAAAAGGTGCTGAGAAATAATAACTAAACTCCTTCTCAACTTCTTCATCAGTTGGTTTTAATCCATTTCTAATTCCACACCTCTTCCCATATAAATATAAATTTAAACATAAATATAAGTACTTCTAATGTAAACACTATAACTATTTCGCTCTTCAAATTATCCCCTCATATCAATCTTGTTTCTTACAGGTCAAATCCACTAATCGACAGGTCCCCCTTTTTATTTCTCACATGATCCATGAAAGGTTTCCATGTTTTCAGAAATGGTTCTATTGAGTTCTTTTTCAATAATGTTGTTAGTTTATCCATTTCAGCTAATTCCATTACTTTACTTAACCATTCACTCACTTTTGGAGTTCCTTTATTTTTCCAATATTTCGCATATAAAATCCTAGCCGCTGTCACCATATATCTTATCAAATTTTTATGCTGTCTTTCTCTAATATCTGTCCTATCTATCATATTAAGGAGAAAAAGTTCTGGCCTAGATACGATTTCCATTCTTAAAACCTTTTGAATATATTTACAAATTATTAACCAGAATTTCTTTGCTTTCCGACATTGCCACCACATATGGTAGTAGGAGACCTCATGGTGTTTACATTTCCAGCATCTAATATTATTTTTTTCCATACATTTTAGCCAATTTATTTGGGGTCAAATACCATTTATATATCATTTTATAAAGATTTTCTTTAAGATCATTACACCTAGTAAATTTCTGTCCTTTCCCCCAGATTTCTTCCCACTGATCTAGTTCTATAATACGTCCTACATGTTGGGCCCAGAGGCTTGGGCCCAGAGACAGGTTTTAAAACAATAAAAAGAATGTGTTTATTAAACACAGTAGAGGAATATAATAATCTTTAATAATCAACCTCCCTCACAATCATAGGTAGTTCTCCTTTCCTGTTCCAGTCCACAGTCCTGTCTCTATCAGAATCTCATACACTCTGTCACATTCGGTCTCCTCCAGACTCTGACCATTTCCACTCTACACTGTTGTAGTGCTATTATTCCACTTTCAACATCCTGTGGAATCCTGGGGTTTGCAGTTTATGGAGGGCCTTTAGAATTCTCAGCCAGAGAGCTCTTTGGCCCCAGTAAACTACAGACCTCAGAATTCCACAGGATGTTGAAAGTGGAATAATAACACTATAACAGTGTAGTGCGGAAATGGCCTCTGTCTGAATCTGTCTCAGGCAAGCCTCTCCCTTTTTTTAATATATACTATTCCTCCACAGCTCCCCTTCACAGCTAGTCTGAGCTGTGACTGGCTGCCTGCAAGTCAGTCTGGTTCCTTTTCACTTACTTTCTCTCAATATGTGACCCAAGGTGGCTCACAGAGTAGACTACAAAATAATACAGCTTAAAGAATGATTATAATGAAAAAGCCAAGATTCTATCTCAGCTACTTAGTTAAGTATACTAACTAGCATCTCCTGATATGACATCCCCAATCCTGACTTACCAGGAAGTAGCCACTGTGAGCAACAGAGGTCTGTTCTCTTGTTGATCAGGACACAACAGACTGATGTTTCCATCCCCTCCCTGCCAGAGATCTCTGGTGCAATAACTAGAAGCAAGATCCCTGTTGCAATCCCTTTTTGCACTGAAGACTGTTGGCAGGTGTGTGTGTGTGTGTGTGTGTTTAAACATCAGTCTGTTGTACCCTGATTGACAGTAGAACAGACTCCAGTTGCTTGCAGCATCTACTGCCAAGTAACTCTGGACTGGGAGACTTTTATGGTCTCTACATATTCCCTAGACTATTGAATAGAAGGAGATCACAAGTACAAATCATTTATAAATGCATAACTTGATTAGAAGATTTAAAAACAGTTAAAGAAACTATCTTATCAAACACAGGACTAATATAAAACATTTTACAACATGATAATAAAAGAACAGTATACCCTGTTAGAAGACGCTTCTGCAACAACTGATGACAGCCCAAAGCCTGTCAAAATCATTGGGAATTAGTGATTCCCAGGGTGTTAGCCCTTTGGATGGAAATTCTGTGGAAGCTAAAACTGTTAGGAATCAGTCTTCCTTTAACAGAGTTGCAGAAAAAAGCATGTCCCAATCTCTGTGTGGCTTCCCTGAACTGAAACTGGCTTAGAAATCAAAACAAGGCAGGCAGTTTCTGGTTCCAAACTTTAAAAGGTTTACTAATAAATTTTACACTTACATATGCATTGGAGAGGCTGGAGCCTAACTAACTAACAAAAAGATTAGGTAAGATAGTAGCTTCATTCTTAACTCACCATTCTTGGTGAAGAGACGAGGCATGGTTAGAGAGAAGGTTGCAGAAGCAAGGATTGCATAAAAAAAAAAAGAGCAAAGAAAGAGAAGTGTGGTCTTTTATGTAAGGCCAACAACCCCAGGGTCTATCCTGGGTCACATGGTCTGCTCACCCAGATACCAAAGCCATAAATTTAAATAATACAAAGAGCAACGCTGAGGCTTTAGCTGAAAAGGCAAAAGGCCTTGAAATCCAAAGGGAAAAGAAAGTAAGGTAGCTAAGCCCTGTATGCCCTAGAACAAAAGTGAGGGAGAGAGAATGCCAGAATTTTTCAACAAAAATAAAAGGGTCTTTCCCTACTGGAGAACAAAGAGTGGGCCAGGTTATCCTCCTATCAGAGAAAGCTCTATAGCTTGGGAGCCACCAGCAAGATGACCATCTCAGTCACTGTGTGTGTTGGTGACAGTGGTGAGACCAAGAAAAAGCCTTTCCCCCAAGATCTCAAAGCTTGCTATTGTTGTTGTTGTATGTCTTCAAGTCATTTCCGACTTATGCCAACCCTAAGGTGAACCTATCATGGGGTTTTCTGGATCTCTCTCTCTCTCTAGAGAGAGAGATGTGCCCAAGGTCACCCAGTGGGTTTCTATGGCCAAGTGGGGAATCAAACCCTGGTCTCCAGGATCATCATCCAGTACTCAAACCACTATACCATGCTGTCTCTCTTCTCAAAGTTTAGGCAGGGTCATATAGGAAGAAAGAGTCTTTCAGACAATCTGGACCTAAGCCATTTATAGTATTTGGCAAGGGTCATTCATTCAAAAGCTATAGTAGTGATAGCAACACTGGCAGTTCTAGAGGCCAGTTTTCTGGCCTGGATATCTCCAGAGGCCTTGGAAACTGTCAAAAATGGCCCACCTAAAAACAAGGAGGGAGAGAGGAGAGAATGAGCTGGAAGTTCACTGCAGATTTTAGAAAAAAGGTAGTAGGTACTAAAGTTTTTTTCCATTATTAATCAGCACAAATTAGGAAAATGGACAGAATGCTGCCCTTTGTTGCAAAATTCTCCTTTAAAAATATATTCATATCCCACCATGCCCACTGCTCCAGCTAATTATGTACACTAAAATTATGCGAGAAAATACTGAATCATAACGTTAGAATGTAAAAGCCAATTCGTTTCTGAAGGCCTGTTGTTTTTGTTTTTGTTGTTGTTGTTAAGTCGCACCAGATGCAGGTAATTCCAAGGCAGTCTTGGTTGGAGAGAGCAGCCAGGGTGTTCTGGGAGGTGTGGAGACAGGGCTGGTGAAGATGAGAAATAATATAAAGTAGTGACAGGGGCAAGAATCACTTAGTGACTTAACACCAGCATAACATAAGGCATTAATTACAGGTTAACGTATCTGCTTTTTCATCTGTGGAAAAATAAATTTCCCAGTATCTCCTTGCACAATATTTTCCCCAGCAGCTAGATGTTATATGAGTGCCACATGGCTGTCATCTATCAACCTCCCAGATTTCTGTGTAAGAGTACTGGCAGAAGTTTATGTTCTGTTAGCAACAAACAGGAGCTCCCTAGTGCTGCTGCTGCTGCTGTTGTTGTTGTTATTAAAAATACATAAAAGCATATATAGACACAGATATGTATATCATTATTATAATTCTTCTATTCCCCTCACCTGCTTCTGTATATCAAAAGTTTCCAGTTGACTCTATCTTCTTCTTTATACATATCTTATCAAATACCAATATACTCAATCCAGAGACATTTATAGATTTAGCCAAAGCATTACCCTTTTCCATTCTCTTTCAAAATTTTGAACCGTTTTGTTCTTAAGGGAGTTAACTAATTTTTCAGTCTCTACCATGTCTAACGTTTTTATTTTCCATTCATTTAATTGAATATCTGTTTTATCTTTCCAATGTTGCGCATATGTCAGTTGTGCTGCTGTAATCAAACACAATAATATCTTCTGTTGTTTTCTAATCTCCTGGTTCTGGCCTAATATATTCAATAAAAAAAATTCGGGTACCATTTCAAAATTAACTTTGGAAATTTTTTGAATTTCATCATGAATTCCCTTCCAAAATTTCTTAGCCTTAGAACAAGTCCACCATATATGAAAAAAAGTCTCCTAGTGCTTTTTTAATTCCCATGGCTTTGTCCTACAAAATCCTGGGATTTATAATTTACTGAGGGATTTAAAATTTTCTGCTAGAGAGTTCTAGTGCCTGTAGTTTGGAAAAAGTGTATAGAATACTCTCATAGTTAAGAATGCTAAGTACTTTGCCATACTACAAATCCTAGGATTCCACTAGACAGAATAATTGCAGTTAATGTTTTTTAATTATTTAGTGTGAATCTTGACTCAACAGAATAGTTTACAACATCTAAGAAGCTATAGTTTATGTATTGTTAGAGATAATTTTATTTTTATTAATTTAGGAAATAATGCATTTCCATGCTAAGCAGTGGATGTTGTATCAGTACATTAGGAATGACACAGGTATAACAGCATTTAGGTCTAACCCAGGAATGGGAATTATAGGGCTCTTTAGATGTTGTTGGAGTGCATCTCCCAGCATTCTTCCTCATCAGTGAGGCTGGCTAGAGCTGATGGGAGTTTCAGTCCAACAATATCCAGAAAGCAGCTTATTTCCCTTCCCATCTTTTAAATCCAGAAGTTAATCACAGCTAGAATTGATCCACTAAATCAATGGCAATTTAGAGAATCAATAAATATACAATTTCCTTTGATTCAGAGCGACTGCTGTATTAGAGACTAACAGTTGTATTTAGGCCACAATTTATAAAACTAAAACTCTGGTTTAATAAACCATAGTTTCAAAAAAAAAATATTGAAAGAAAAAATTAGCCATACAAGATAGAACAAATACATGAAATATTACACGCTACAACAAAAAGAACAGAAAAAAACAAAAAAGAAAAAGAAAGATACAAACACAAATAATCATCCTTTTTAACACATAATTGGAATTGTTGTCTCTCTATAATTATTTCTAATCCCAATAATCCTAAAATTTTAATTCCACTAATTCTGTTGCCTCTGCTTCAAAATTGTCTTCCTCATATTGAAGAAAAATATATAATAAATTACCAAGTATTTTTAATCTGACAATCTAACAAAATAATCTTATTCTTAAGAATTCATTCTATTAGAACATCACATCAGGAATGTCAGAAATGTTTCGAACTATAATACTTTTTAAAACTGAATTATTTCTTTTAAATATCACCAAAAATCTAGAGGTAACTTTTGCAAAGAAGTACTGGAGAATTGTATGGTATATGATTATAGCTGCTAGAGTCGTTTTAGCTAGATTTTGGCAACGTCCAGAGGTTCCGAAACTTGAAACATGGTTACTAAAAAATTTTTTGACATGACGGAAGTAGATGTACTTTGACAACATATTAAGGGGAAGACAGACAAGGCAGTAGAAGAATGGCTACCTGTTAAAAACTTCCTCAAACAGAAATGCCTTGATGTTATAATAAACCATAGTTTAATAATAAACCATAGTTAATTAAAATTAGTTACCAGAATATTTCACATCTGATATTGCAACACTGTTAGCTGATGGCTTAAGCCATACATACTTAAAAAGAACTCTGTTATCTGCCCATGGTATCTAGGGAACTGACAAAGATATTATATTTGGGGTAGTCTCCTAAGGGAACAGAGAGGGCAGTATGGAAAGCAGGTACCATATAGCTGCAGATGGTGGTGGATCTTCAATAGTACAGAATAGTAAGGAGACCAAAAGGAATGAACTCTGGTTTTTGGTCTCCTTGCTATTATGTTTTCTTTTTAAGTTTTTAATTCAGTTTTTTATTTTTTAATCCTAACATTAAAATAAATGCACACTGTCCTTAAAGACAGATCTGATCTTCCACGCTGCCACTGTCATTTTTTTTTGTCATAGACCCACAAGCCAACTGTAGCATTATAATTCCACTTTAACTCTTGTGGCAATGTCCTGTGAAACCCTGAGATTTGCATTTTAGGGGCTTGTACTTAGAATTCTCTGGCAGAGATGTTTTGTATCTCACCAAGCTACAAATCCAAGGATTCCACAGAATGTTGTCACAGCATAGCAGTTGTAGTGGAACCATAGTGCTATATCTGTGTGATGTGAAAGGGCCCTGAAACAGAAATATGAGTGTTCTCAGTTATGTGTGTGAGTGTGTGTGAGTGTGTGTGTGTGTTTGCTTGTAGATAAAGCAATGACCTGAATGCTACTGAATTAGAGTGGACTCATTGAAATAGTTATTGATTCAACATTCAACAATTGATTCAATAGCTATATTCTAATTGGGATTAATCAAAAGAATTCAGTAGAGTGTGCGAATCTGAGAGAGCCATTAGTTCATTTTTATGAGACTCTCTAAGAAGTAGTAATTAATTAATGAATATGTCACCTTTCTCCCAGGATGGGACTCAAAACTGTTTTAGCTAGCAAACCTGAGATTTTAAGAGTTCTTTTAAAATGAGAGTCAAGAGAGAAATTTAGTATTGTATATACGTATTTTTTAAATAAAATGTTTTACATAAAAAGATCAATTTGCATTTTAAAATACAATTTAAAATATACTTTGGATTGAAGTGAAGCCTGGGGCTATAGAACTCCAGGATGTTGAAAGTGGAATAATAGCACTATAACAGACTAGTGCAGAAATGGCCTTAGAATAGCTTTTAATGTGTTATTAACTGTTCTAAATTCATTTTTAAGTAGATTGTTGTTTAAAACTTTTTAAATTTTTGTAGTACAGAATGGTTTTTTGATACAGTATGAGCTGCTTTGGGCCCCGCATGGGAGAAGAACAAGATAGAAATTAAATAAATAAAATCAAAGAATAAAAGGCATACCCTTCCAACCATAGAGGCTTATCTTTTTTGAAAGAATCAACTATCCTGTCTTCTCCTTCATTCCATCTTTGTCTTTCTGTCCTACAGTGAGAGTGGCTCTGGATCCAGACACAGCGCACCCCCAACTCTCTCTGTCTGAGGATCTGAAGCGTTTGACAATAGCTACAAAGAAGAGGAATGTGCCCAATAATCCAGAGAGATTTAACCCAGCTCTGTGTGTGATGGGCAATGAGAGAATCACCTCGGGGAGACATTGCTGGGAGGTGGAGGTGCGGAACAAAGAAAGTTGGATGTCTCTTATAGGGGAGCCAGAGTGGGTCATTGGGGTCGCGAGAGACTCTCTCAAGAGGAAGGGAGACATCCGCTTTACTCCCAGTGAGGGGGTTTGGGCTGTGGGGAAACCGTTCAATCACATACACTCATCTTGTCAAGTCTGGGCATTCACGTATCCTGACTGGACCCCTGTGACCACGAGACAAGAGACCAAGAAGATCCGGGTGGCCGTGGATTATGAAGAGGGCCACGTAGAGTTCTTTGATGCTGACACTGATGACACCATCTTTGCTTTTCCTTCAGCATCATTCTCTGGGGAGGGAATACGGCCCTTTTTCCACACAGGCACGTGGGGTGTCAGCCTGCAGTGCTGATATAGTTGAGAACCAGTTCTCTCCCTCTCTCTGCCTTTTACCTATCACCCTTATCACCCTGAAATGTGTTGATGCTCTAGAACTTTCTCTATGGCTGCAAGAGACCAGAGCAAAGGCTGTGGTTCGGATGGATTTGATGCATCACTTTTGCTTCCTAATAATGGAACATAGTATCTTTTTTAAAAAAAATGAATAGAGAAGACAGGGATAGAAGTTCCTTTTTGTTAGAAACAGTCTTTTCCCCTTGTGATAATGGGCTGTCCCATTCTCTGGGCAACACAGCTGAGTAAGGAAAGGGTCAATGACATTTACGGGGATCAGCATCATACAGGAGCAACAGAGACCATGAGAGAAAATTGCCCAGTAGGGGTGACCAGCTTGTGAAAAATGTGGAAGCTTTGAGATGCTTCCAGAATGAGAGGTTATAACATACAGCACCATGAGGGAGAACAGAGACTTCCCAGGAGACTTCAGAGGCTTTGGGACTAATGGAGAGGTAGAGGAGATGCTGCCTGCTTCACTGCCCTGAGTGAAATTTGGTTGCAAGCTGAACAAAGGTGTCAAAATGTGGAGATCTGGGCTAGCCAGGGCTGTGATCAATCAGGCCTGCTTTAAATTCTCCCTCCCTGGAAAAGCAGCACCCTTTTATATAATTATCATCCCTTAGCTCCCTCTCCACACTTATATCCCTCTTCTGCTTTCCCTAAGCTCACAACCCTTGTGGATATAAAGCAAAGTGGTTTTCAGGTTATCACAACTGAATGTGTCACTGGTAGTAGTGTGTGAAACTAAGTTCAGATTAAAGAGACACTGTATGGAGGTTGCTTTTGAAAAATAATAATAAGATCTTTATTAAACAAACTGACAAGAGAAAGGTATTTGGCAATTAAATGACATCAAACAGCAAAGCACTTTCAGCTGTAAACAGGCAAACACTTCCCCAACTCTCTCACTCTCTTGGAACTTTTTCCCCTTTTTTAAACTCACAGAAGGAACTCTTTCTCAAACCCCCTGTTATTTTTTTGTTATGCTGACTCTCCCACCTAGCCCCTCTCTCTGGCTAAATTGGGTTCTACAGTCAGTGAACCAATCAAATTAAATCCCTCTCTTTTGCTAGAGCATTTCTGCTGGCCACACTCCTCCCATGGTTCATCACAAAAGGGTCCAATCTCCTAGCTTCCCATGAAGATCTAAATCATGGCTTTCCAAATGGTGCGCCACAACACATTAGTGTGTCGCCTGAAGTGTGTAGGTGTATCACCTGGAGTCTTGGAAATGTATGTTATTATTTACAAATAATGTATTTTGAAAAATATATGAAAGGTTTTAATGAGATATGTTGTGTCCTCATACATTTCATCATTACAATTTATGTATGTGTCTGTATCTCTTATAAGGGGTTAGTTTAACCTCTAGTTTGCTAGTAAAACTGAATTACTGTGTCATGAAATGATGCATGTCTAAAAAAGTGTGTCACCAACATGAAAAGTCTGAAATGCTCAAATAGCAGCAGTGTTGTGAGTAGGTGAGGGCTTAAATATCCTAAGGGCATCAGATCCTGCCTGATCTTGGAAGCTAGGCAAGGTCACTCCTGGTCAGTACTTGGATGGGAGACCACCAACAAATACCAAGTCCTGTAGGCTATATATTTCAGGGGAAGGAATTGGCAAAACCACCTTTGAATATTTCTTGCCTAAGAAAGCCTTCTAAAATTCATGGGGTTGCCATAGGTCAACGGGTGACTTGAGGGCACATATGCATTCATTGTGAATAGAATAGGAATGGTTAGCTAGTTATATTAGGGCTTTTCCTGACCTTGGATGAATGTAACTTAGACTTTTTTTTGTAACTTTGTAACTGCTTGTAATAACACTCAAAGCAAGATGCCTTCATATACAAGATACTCTTTTGCTAATGTAAGACTGCTTCCTTGGAATAAATGCTTTTTCCTGACAGATCTCCTCTTTTTCACTCTATCTTCATGTGTCTTGCTTGGTGTGCGTATAGGATTTTCTTCTCCCATTAGGTGTGGAGGGAAACTCTCTACAGAATCAAAGGTGGGGAGAAAAAGGGCAAGTTAAACCCCTCAGTAACTTCACAATAAGTCACTGAAATTCAGGGTACAGAAAATTAGTAGGTGATGGCAGCAGATAAAATTTGGTGGTCCCACTCTTAAGAGCAGAAGATGGGATTCAGCCTTGTAACACTTTTATTAAGAAAAGGGTAAGGCTACGATAGATTTAAAGATGCAAGACACTCCTAAATTTTCAAAGTTATCTCTCAGAGACAAATTTAACAAGCATTCACAGGCAGCTATTCAACTACCTCCATGACTCTACATGGTAGCTGGTTGCTAGACTTTAAAGCAGGCAGCTTCAACAGTTAAGAGCTACACTGCCCTTCCAGTGGACCCTGTAAGAACGCCCTCCCTTTTTTGGAAAAATTTTGCCCCAATGCCTCTATACTTGGGGAGTATCTTCTTTGGCCATCATTTTGTCATTTTAGTCCCAAGAGATCTTTTTTTTTTCCTTTGCATCAGAAAGTGATCTAGGTCACTTTCACGCCCTTAGGGGTGTTTGGGGGCATTTGGGGGAAAACCAGGGGAGGGGAGAGATGAAAAAAATGGGGAACTCTGGGGATGACAAAAACACTCTGAGGATTATATGGGCCTGTGGGTCTCCCTTTCTCCAACCCTGCTTTAAATCAGGTGTGGAAATGTGGCCTACTATAGACTGCCTTAAAGGCTGTTGTTCCTACCCAATGTTTAAAAATTGGTTGTTTTAACAAAAAGCAGCATGAAAATGCCCCAAGTTGTCATAAGACATGGAGGTTTGGGTCTCTTTGCTCCCTGCTAACCTTTCAAACTATGCAAAGTCAACTCTCCCAGAGGCTGCAGACTCAACCCCACTCCCCTCGTTGGGCCAAAAACCCAGAAGTGATGTGATGTCACTCCAGCTGTGCCGAGAACACTGGAGTAGATGAAATAATTGTTTCAAAACTTTGTAATGAAATTACCTAGCTTTTAAGAATCTTAAGGGAAACAAGAAAATGCAGATCAGTGATCTAAGAGTAAGAAATATTGCTTCTTGGAGTACAATGATGCTCATGCTAGCTTGTAAAGCCACTGTTGGGGGCAGGGGTCCAGGACATTGATGTCCAGGAATCCAGGAGACTGATGTTAAAAGTAATTTCTTATGTTTATTATCATTATTAATTTGTGGCAGTTATCCTTTCTACACCACTATGAAAATATAGAAAAAGAATACTCCCTGGTGCCCTCCAGTGATCAATTTTAATTTTGCACCTAGGGGGGAAAAAACACTTGTAAAACATAGTTATACTTCCTTAACAAAAAGCCTTTCCAGACAAGAAAAAAGTCTCTCAAAGTCCCAGGCTTTGCTCCTTTACAAACCAATTTTTTATTTTTTTTAGAGATCTACATGACATTTTCTCCACACTGAAGTATTCCCAGGAAACTCCTGGCAATACTAAGGACTGTTCATTCCCACTTCTCAGGTCAGTTTAAATTAAAAAAGTATTTTCTGAAATGACATGTACCTGTTCATGACTGTTTGTTCCTATTATTCCGGAGCTAGCTAAAATGACTGACACCAGGAAACACTGAGGAGATTCAACAGAGATCAAGCAAGGAAAAGAGGAATGCTAGCAATAAAAGAAAATGATCCTTATGTAACATTGCTAAAGTACTTTAACACTATGACTATCACTCCTGAATAACAATTTATAAGGGCTAAGTAGAAATTGGTGAAAGTCATTTTCTGACACATGGCCTGAGTCTAAATGTAACAGGAGGTGGAGGAGGAAGAAACCAAGGGAGGGGAGAGTGAGGGAAATCCAGAACATGTCAAAGAAAAAAACATGAATATGCAGATAAAATCAAAACCTTTTTAAAAATGTAAAACCTTCCAGAAACTTTGAACGCTTCTTCCACATCCAGTCTCCACCTTTCTTATGATTTCCCACAATCAGGCGTCCATATCCACGGATTCTGTATCCATGGATTCAACTAACCATGGCTTGAAAATATTCCCCCACCCTCCCTAAAAAATCCAAAAAGCAAACTTCAGTTTTGCCATCTTATATATGGGACTTGAGCCATTTTTCTATACCATTGTACATAATGAGGACTTGAGCAGCCACAGATTTTGGTGTCCACGGCGGGGGGAACCTGCAACTAAACTCCACTGGATAGCGAGGGCCCACTGTATATAGGACCCATATCATTGGTCGGTTTGCCAGAGTGAAAACAGGAGAGGATGCTGTAAAGGGCCAGACTAGAGCACTTCAGGGTCAGTTGGCCCTTGGACAACTAAGCCAGAAAATGTTGTCTTCTATGCTGATTGCTGATCTACCAAATGGGTGAGTACACTCTGAAATTACACTGTGTCCTCTTGTGGTCCAACCATGGCATACATAAAGCATTGCTTCCATTATTGTCAATGGACACAACAGGCATGTACCAGCACTGCCATGGGTACACATCATATCCACTGAAGATAATGGGATGCAAGCATTTGCTTTTTTTGTTTTACATGCGGGTTCTTGGAGTGGAAGTGTTACTCCAGCTATGGCACTGTTGGTAAGGACCCCAGATATCATTTTGATATCAAACAATTCGGCCTTAGCTTGACCTTTTCCAGCCACCCCACTCCACGTGTTTGCGAGGTTCTCTGGACAAGCACGGACAGGGTGCGGTCACTAATGGTTTTACATTCCAGACCCTATTGAGGCCAGCAAATCAAGCCTCGCTCGTAGCTTCAGGGAACTTCCCACTGCAAACCTTACAATAGCTGCACGGCTCTCAGCCGAACCAGTCCTTTTAGACAGGACATTTACATACTGGCTAAACTATTGTCGTAGAGCGTTAAGCTCATCATGCAAACTTGACCTTTTCCAAATCCTTTGTCCAGCTCTAAACTTCCTTTGTTCTCAACTGGCATGCCATGGCCGGTAGGCACAAACTCCCCTATAAAAACCCCTCATTTCCAAACGGTCTTCAGACTACTTTGGACTTCCATCCCACCTTGCTGCCAGTTTGTCTAAGGAGGTCCCCTCAGCCAGCCACGCTGAGCTTTCTTCCCCGGAACCCCATCTTTTTCTCCAGGACTACGAGACCAGGTGTCGTATTGCCTCTCCCTAAGCTGTCCATTTCTGCTTCCAAGTTAGCTAGTGTGTGTGTTGTTTTATTTGCTGTTTATCTTTCAATAAAACTGTTATTTTTGCTACTTTTAAACTTGCCTGCCTGCTTTCTGACCTGAAGCCGCAGACATAGGGTTAAAGATCCTTGCTATAGTTACTCTGCCTCTCGTTTAGCCGAGAGACTGCTCAAGCTAAATTCCCCCAACTTGTGTTTTTATTTGGTTATTTGGGCGCCCCTCCCGGGACACCCAACATACAGGGTAACAGAAGCTCCGCATATACAAAGAACACAGTATATACTCTGACTGTGTATAATACTCTGACTGTAATTCTGATGCACAGAGAAAGTTATAAAAGTTATTTGAAATGATGATTATAGCTGTTTGAGAAGTACAATTCATCAGCAGGTAAAATGTGAAATGTCTGATGCTCATTCACTATTGTGCAAGTTGATGTTCCTTAACTGCTAAAAGGTACCGTAAGTACCACATGCCTTATAAGTGTGATGACTGTTCCTATGAAATATCTGTTCAAGAATATACTGTACCCCAAAACTGTGTGCCAAGCTCTGTCTCTTATATTCTCACAAACATGCAGATTGCCTCCTTGTGATGCTAGAACTCAGTTGAAGAGGAAGATAACTTGATAAAATGCTACTTAAGAACTCCCAGATAGAAGGGTATGGAGTGAATAACAGAGAGTCAGAACAGAAAACTCTGTGAGGAGTCAGAGGGCCTTCAGTGAGGGAGAGGAGGATTTTTTTAAAAAAAGGATTGTTTGTTGGTGACACTTGGGAATTAACTGCTGGAAGAGTCAACGATGAGAGTCTGAGGGGAGTGAATTTGTTCTGGGTGTCTGAGTGATTTAAGAAACACGTCTGACATAACTCAGTTTGAACCGTTTTAGTTTAGTTCCAGATGGAACTGAGAACTCGAACTTAAGAAAGCAATTCTTCTGTATGTTATTAAGTAAACCTGAACTATTTGATATTTTGTAAAACTAACTCTGGGCATCATTACTAACGCTGAAAAAGGGTGAGTCATGCTTACCATAAAGAATGCAAAGCTAATGCACACACTAGTCCACAGTGAGGTTACCTGAAGCCCTAGGATTCCAAATCCAAGGAGGGATTTCAAAAGGAGACCAGAGGGCAATGTGACAGTGGGAATTTCCGCACTACCCTGTTATAGCGCTATTATTCCATTTCCAACATCCTGTGGAATTCTAGGATTGATAGGTTACTGAGGTCAAAGAGCTCTCTGGCTGAGGATTTTACAAGCCTCTCCCTAAACTGCAAACCCCAGGATTCCATAAGAGCTTGGAAATTCAATAATAGCACGAGAACAGTGTAATGCCGAAAGGCCCAGTGATAGGTTTCTAGGGCTAGGAACTATGGGGCTAACCTGGCAGGGGAATCTGTCACATGTAGTTGGTTCCAAGCAGAAGGCTCAAAAAAATCCAGTGGTGGGATTGAATGATCCAGTGAGAATTATTTAATGGAAGAAAAGCCAAAAAGAGGCATTACCTGTGGACAGTTGACAGAAGTAATGTGTTACAATAAAACAAAAAGTAAACCCTGAGGTAAAACCCTGTTGGTAAAGTAGGAGATTATCAAGAAGCTCTGAAAAGACCAGTTGAATACCTAAAAAAGGAAGTGCTACAGAGCTCAAAAAGAAACGTGTAGTTCCTGAGGTAAACACTGTGGTAGAATAAGGGATTACAAACAAGAACCCAGTGAATAAGGGATTACAAACAAGAACCCAGTGAAACTCCCTAGTAAAAATAAAGAAATTGTCACAATTTAAAATCAAAGGAAAGGGTGATTTCTGAGGTAAAAATTTGGTGTATAGTAGAATATCACAACACTGATAAGAAACCAGGCATAGAAAAGGGTGCTTTGGTTCTACTTCAAGTATTTCCTGAGGTAAAAGTTTTGGGTAAACATAAGAAATGCCGAGCAGATGCCTCCCAAGAAAGCTAAGCCTCCTGTGGAACGCACAGTTCCTGAGGAAGGGCAAGTAGAGGAACAAACTGCGGAGGATTTACACACAACAACAACTGAACCCTTAGACAGTGGAAAGTAATGAAAATAAAAGAAAGGATCGGCTTGATACAGGCTTGAATTAAGGAACTGTGACATGACAATGATTTAAGAGAGAAGTAATGGTAACATGAGAGTGAATTAAAATAAAAGGAATGGCAATGTGAGAAGGGAATTAAGAAAACTGGATGTAATGAATTCAGTAGGATGGGAGCAATTTTATAACATCTTGCCCCGTGATTATAGATGGCTAGTCCAAGGTAAGAAGTCAAAAAACATGGCTAAGTAACTAGAAATTATGGATCACTTGGTACTCATAAGGGGAGAAGTGAGTAAGAAACCCCTATACTTTGAGGGAAAGGAGAGTTAAATAGAAATCTGCAGTCCTCAGATGATGGAAGATGAGAGAGAAAAGCTGGTAAACCCTGGCATCCCATTAATAACAAAGACTCTGAGAGAAATGAGGAAGTCTCAGGAGGAGGAGACAACCAACTCAAATCCCAAAGCAACAATTGAAAGTAAAACATGTTTTAAATGTAGGGATGTTGGACACCTACAGTATAGGTGTCCAACATCCCAGGTCCAAATAAGACAAATATACCCCAGAATCCTAAAGCAGCTTATGTTGCAAGAAGGATTCAAGCCGAGGCCAGAAAGAATTGGTGGAGAGAGCCTGACTAGGGTGTTTACCATGAAGACAGAGGCCTACAGTAAACCCACCAAAACAGAGGCTGAGGAACATACTAAGTTCTGCTAATTGATGACTTAAGATTCAAATTTGAGGGAAGATTTGGAGCACCAGTTGGTGGTAAATGGACAGCAAAGATGGGCTTTAAGACATACAGGAGCTCAGCTGTGTGTATTTAAGCCCCATCTTAAAACCCAAAATCATTTATTGAAAGGAGGAGAGATTCTTTTGAAAGGGGTAGGAGATCCTACTTTTTCTGTTACTGTGGCTAACATGAATATGTACAAACACTGGCAGAAAGACTGGAATGTTGCTGTGTGCTAGACATCCTTGTGTCCTTTTTGATTGGCAACTATTTAGCAATTTAACTACCTGCCACCAGAAACAACAAGAACAACTTTTGCAGTCCAGTGTAGCAAATGAGGATCAGCCTAGTGAATGAGATTGTGTACCAACTGATAACCAGAAAAAGGATGAGACAAAAGTCTTGAAGGAACAGAACTGGATTAAGCTTGGTCCTTCTAATGATAAAGACTCATGTGACTTTATTCATGAGCAAAGACTGGATGAAAGTTTGAAACTTCTAATGGTGCTAGCAATTCAAACATTCCAGAGCTGCCCAAGGAGAAACCAGTCAGATATGTGAAAGTGCAAGGCAAATTGTATAGGGAATCCCTGAAGTGTAAGCGCAAAATGCTATGAGAGAAACAACAGTTGGTAGTATCTACAAAATACAGGGAAAGACTGTTGGAGACAGCACATGCAAGCCCTTTTGGTGGTCATCTAGGAAGGACAAGAACCAAGCTGCAGTTGACCCGAAATTTTTATTGGCCAAAGGTAGGTCAACACATGAGCAACTTTTGTCAAACATGTGATACCTGCCAATGTCTTGGAACTGGTCAAGATAAAGCAAAAGCAGAACTTCACCCTATGACTATCACTGGAGAGCTAGCATAGATATGGGCCATAACCCAGAGCAACTAGAAGGGGGAACTAATATGTTTTAACTTTGGTGAACTATGCTACTAAGTTCCCAGAAACCATGCCTTTATCTAATTTGGAAACAACAACTGTGGCCAATGCATTGGTGAATCTCTTTTGTAAACTAGGACTTCCTAGTGAAATTGTCTCTGATTTAGGAACATTCTTTACTTCTAATCTTATGAAGAAACTGTGGGAAATGTGTGGCATCAAGCATCTCACATATACACCTTACCATCCTGAGACGAATGGGTTAGTAGAAAGATTTAGTGGAACACTGAGTAAGATGTAAAATCATATTAACTGAGAATCAAAATGACTGGAACATGAAACTACCACATCTCTTGTTTGTTATTAAGAATTATCTCAAAAAAGCTTGGAATTTAGTTCCTTTGAATTATTATATGGAAGGACGGTGCATGGACCTTTGGATTTAGTTAAGCAAGACTGGGAAGGAGAAGTAGATCAATTGCCGGGAGCCATCATCACCTACATAGAAAATCTTCAAAATCATTAAGAAAAGTCATCCGAATGGCTGGAGAAAATCTTCAAAAAAGTCAAATGAAACAAAAGAATTGGTATGACTATGAAAGCATTTTTATGATCCTGATTTCACCTGAGAAAGACATACAGCAGTTTGCATGGGAAGGACCCACTAAGATTCAAGCTAGATTAAATGATGTCAATTATTTGGTTAAATTGGGAGAAGATGCTCAAACTAAGGTGGAGCATATCAAGATGGCAACAGTGTTTATATAAGTTTATCTCTCCATTTGTTCTATATTTTGAAAGAATTATTTTAAAAAGTAACTTGTATCAGATCTTAGCATTTACATTTCCAGAGTGCTAAGGCTCTCCAAGGCTCTCTCTCTCTCTAAGACTATTTATGTTGCCCAACTGTTACAGAGATAACCCTCCCAGGTAGCAAAGTAAAGCTGCTTCTCCAGGCAACACACATACACACACACTTCTTTGCTACACAAAGTCCATTACAAATATTTGGGCTGAACTGGGCAAGACAACTGATAGTAGAAGAAATTGATGAAGAGTACCTAAGGAATCTTTTTTTCCCCAGGATTTTCCTATTCAGTCATGAACATACTACAGCCTGGCACTATCCAATTATCACAGCTTTCTCCTGGGAGGAGATGCATATTTAAAATCATAGGACTTGGGGAAAATCAAGAACAGAAAAAGTCCTCTAACAGTTCAGTTCTCTAGGATAGCAAGGTTTTGCCCCTGTACTGATACACACAAGGTAACAATGTTGAAGAATCTTCCTTAGACAAAAGTTTATTTTCCCATTAAAAAGTAGTTTAAAAATATTCAAACATCATTAAAAACCTCAACTGCAACAAACTAACATATCTGCAAAGAAATATATCTTTCAGATTAAAACAATCCCAAAGTTTAAAATGAATTGATTTTGCAAAGGGCAATTCCTCCCCATCTATGTTCACAACCTGGTAGCTCCATTTGTCTAACCCCATCTCAAAACTTGGGAAGTCAGGTTTTTCGATTGCACCCCCCTAGAACTCCCCAGCCAGAATGCTCAGTGGCAATCATGACTGAAGGATTTGGGGAGTTGCCATTCCAAAAAGACTAACTTTTCCTGAGCTCAGCTTAAGCAGTGCAAAGAGAAACCCCATTCTTTCATATCAAAAAAAGGTCGGATTGTCTCCCCAGAGAAAGATTCTACATGGAAAGAGAAGATGAAGGCATTGGTATCGCCATCAAAAAAATCCACTTGACGACCCTCATAATCCAGGGCCACAAGAATCTTGGTGAGCTCTTCAGCCACCATCAAAACAATTGGCTCAGGTAAGACCACTGCTAAAATCTCACGAGTGGAGTGTGTGGACCGGAATGGCTTCCTCAAAGACCAGACCCCATCATCAGGACTAAGGTTTAGCAACCCCTTTCTCTTGATAGAATCCTTTGCAACTCCTATGGCCCAGCTTCCTGTCCCTTGTATTTCCACCATCCACCAATGGATTCCTGAGGTAAATTTCTGAGATCCCAGAACACAGGTCTCCCAGTCAAATCTCTCTGGGTTGTTAGGGATTGTCTTCTTCAAGTATTCTCTTTTCTTCTTTCTTGATTCCCATGACACAGTCTTCAGATCCTCAGACAGATTGAGGTAGGGATGGGCTGTGTCTGGATCCAAAGTCACACACACTGCAGGAAAGAAAACAAGCAATATGACAGAGAAGCCTGGGTGGACTGACAGTAAACAGCTATACTGGCTACTGGAGAGTCACTGGCACATACTATCTTCTTCTTCCAGCATTTCACTGGTACTTGTTCAGGCTTGGAAGAGTTATCTTGGTTGAACTATAATTCTCAGAATGCCTCAGGCAGCTTGGCTATGCTGGTTAGGAGATTCTGGAAGTTGTAGTCCAACAGATGTAGGTTTCCAAGTTCAGCCCTCAGTCTCATTGCATGTGCCCCTCTACAAGCAATCTATCCCAGACTGTTGCTCTGCTAGCTAACAGATTTTATGAGTTACAGTCCAAAAAAATTAATTCTTCAAACTCTGCGAAACCATTGGCTCAGGAGAGTAGTTGAAGAAGACTCCTAAGCAATCTGGAAATTACAATACTATTTAGTCCTATAAGCAAGGCAAGAGGTGACTATTGCTACAGAATTTATCATCATCGCGATCATCATGCTTTCTTCCAGAATTGGTCTCAGGGCAGCTGACAATTAAAAAAAGAACAATGCAGCTAAAAACAACAAAAAATGAACGTTAAAATGGAATTAAATGGTTAATATTAAAAAGACTTGAGCAACTTTTCAAAAGATAAAATACCACTAAAAGAAAAAAAAATCAATTAAAAATTGATTTAAAACAGTCAAGTACCCTTAGTCCGTTCTTTATAAACTTCCCATTTTAAAATCCTGTAAAAGGTCTTTTCCCTGGTGACTGCACGGAAGGGACCATTCTGGCTATTCTGAGAAAGGAGTTTGAAAGTCTGGGGCAGTCACCAAGAAGGCCTTCTCTTGCATACCTATCAATCATGTTTTGATGGTGGAGGACTGAGAGAAGGGCCTCTTCTGATGATCTCAGAGCCCATGTAAGCTCATACGGGGAGATATGGTCTGCCAGATAGCCTAGACTTGAGTCGTACAGGGCTCTATAGATCAGAATCAGCACACACTTTATTACTTTACTTCGTTTTTATTACACCTTTCTCTCAGAGTGAGACCCAAGGCTCCCAGAGAATCAATTTAAAAATCTTAATAAAATTTAAAAGCAACCCAAAACACCACACAAAACAGGATAGTATCATTTAAAATACATACAAAAGTTTAAAAACATAAATTGTGTTCAGCATTTGACTTCCCCTCAAAGAGTATGGCTGAGATAACAACACCCAAAGCTTTTATGTTTTTGAAGCACTTTATAGATACCACGTTGGAAATCTTTTCACCTGTTTTTCAGAAAGAAGTGGTATGGAGATGGAGATTTGCAAGGAGGTGGCAAGGAGTGGTTTGTATATTGGCCCACTCAAGCTAGTGAAACTTTTATTTCCAAGAATGTGCTCTCTGCTAGAATGCCAAACCAGATTTCATCCACATGTCATTATATTTATGGTCCCTCTTTCCTTCAAAAAGCTCCTCCCCTTTCATTCTCACAACAAATCTGCGTGGAAGATCTGGCTGGCCAAGAATGATTAGCCCAAGGCCACCTACTTGAGTTTCTTGACTTAATGGAAATTAGAACCCAGATCTCTCAAGTCTCAATCTCACATGCTAATCACTATGCTGTGCTGTCTCTTCATGCCACCCCAGCTCATCTCAGCTAACCATCTTGTCTAAGGCCCTTTCTGCATGAGGGGACTGTGCCCCTGTGGGGCCAGGATGGCAGTGATTGGCTGGTCATGCTTCTGCACAATGTCATCACCAGTCCACCAAGAACTTGCCCCGAAGCAGTGCGAGCACACAGTATTTGTAAATCAGAAAAAATGTATTGTACGCTTATCGTCACACAGTGCTGCCACCTTCCCGGCCATGCAGAAGGGTGGAAGCATACTGGCGATGCCTCCCTCCCCAACACAGCAATGGCAAGTGTCCAGCTGCACTGCAGAAGGGGAAGAGGTGGTGCCAGCGCATTCTCCTCTGCAGCGACCTGGCAAGGTGTGGAAGGGAGCATTCCTGGCACGCTCCCCTCCCTGCCAGGACTGCAATAGAAGGACTTTGCAGATCCCCGTTGTGCAGAAGTAGACTAAGAAAATAGCACTGTTCCTACCCAAGTCTTAGATACAGAAAAAGGAATGCATCAGCTAAGTTTTATCACAGTAGTTCAAGCATCGGTCTAATGTCCTAGCAGCCCATTATCTGACAATGGGAGGGCACCTCATCCCACTGCTGCAGGGTGAGGCAATCTCTTTGGTCAGACCATGGATCACCAACTGACCTAACATCATCTGATTCTGCCACTAAATAAGGAGCTGCTGCTAAGACACCATTAATAGTTTCCCATGTCACTGACTTTCTTTCAGATAGTTACCTTTATTCGCAAGTCGCTTCAGATTATCTGTTGGGGAAACAAAAAAAAAGTGGTAAATGACAGTCAAACCACCATTAAAAACAGAAGTAAAGAGACAAAAGAAAACCCCTCTCACATGTACCCCAAAGATGAATACTTGAATTAGGACACTGGGTTACTCTCTCACTTTCTTCAACAAATGATGGCTGACACTGTCTCAGAATTGGTCTGTGGGTTCAGTGTGGGCTCCAGAGATCCTTTTACCTGGAGAAAAAAGTACCAGACCCCATTTCATGTTGCTTTGGGTAGGACAGTAACGGTGGTGTCCTTGATCAGTGATTATCAAGCTCTGGTCCCCTAAACATTTGGGACTTCAGCTCCTTGAATCTATGGCCCTTGACTGTGCTGGCTTGGCCTTCTGGGAGATGAAGTCCCAAACATCTTCCGGAGCAAATCCTGAGAATCAGTGGGTCAAATGAGCCATTTCAGGGGAAATGAAAGAGGTTGCACACACATGCAAACATGCCTCACCAGACAAAAGGTTTTGGATTGCCCTGGCAACTGGCCCTTGAGACATGTTGGTACAGCTGCTAAATCCCAGGGTCCACTGACAATAAGAAAATTAATCATTCAGGACTTGATCCATGACAAGGGAATTAAATTGGCTTTTATGAGAAAGATGCTGCTGCCCGAAATATCTGGAAAGTAGTAGGATAGAGAAGGCTGGGCTCACAGTTTGGGAAGGTCCCTTTTTTGGACCACCATCCCAAGAATCTCCCACCAGCCCATGGCCATGCAAGTTAGGAGATTCTGGGAGTTTCAGTACAAAAAAGGGGGGACTTTTCAAAGCTCTAGCTTAAAAGTCACAAACCTCAAGGTTTGATAGGGCAAGTGGTAAAACTATCACTGGGAGGGGTTGGGCAAGATGCCCCTTAAGGTGCCTTCTCCCTGTAGTGTCTTTCTCACCACACACTTACAGCACTTTGGTCCCAGTTTGACTTCATGGCTCCACACTATGGATGCCTGGGATCTGCAGTTTGCAGAGGCACTAGAGCTCCTTAGTACAAAAGTCTAACTGTGTGTGAGTGTTCCTTGATTTATGGTGACCTCATGAATTTCACAGGGTTTCCTTAGGCAAGGAATACTTCAGCCATGGTTTTGCCAGTTCCTTCTTCTGAAATATAGCCTACATAACCTAAAATTTGGTGGAGGTCTAAACACTACACTCCAAAGCCCAGGATTCCATAGGATGAAGCCATAGCAGTTAAAGGAGAATCAAAGTACTATAACTGCACAATGAAAAAGAGACCATAGAAATAAGGTACAGGTTGAGTGTCCCATATCTAAGCTGCTTGGGAAGTATTTTGTTTTTTTTAATTTTGGAACCCATGTATTTGCATATACATAAAAGACAGTACCATACAGGAGATCTCCAAGGAGCCTGTGAATGAATGAGTAGCCATTTCACAGACCACATATCTCTCCTCCCCTTGCATGTTGTCCATTCACTACTTAAGTTGTGTGTGAGACACAAGGCTGGAGAGAGATTGAGGGTCTGAGAGATGAAAGAGCAGGAGTGCCACCACTGCCACTTTGTAGGTGGAAAGTTTTGGTTTGGGGCAGGAAACGGTTTTGGTTTTGGGAGGAATACATATTTCTAGGTAACAGATACTCAACCTGTATTGTCAGAGTCATTTAATTCCTCATCCCCAGAACACCTTTGCCCTTGCCAATGTCAGAGACTTAAGTCTACAATTCTAAATACCTTGTGTGAAATAGATGTAAGAGTCTACAGTTACGTTGTCTAAATCCTCATGCAATAACAACCGAAATTCATCAAAACGGGACTGTTTGTGCACTGGATACACCCATGGAGGAAAATGCACAACCAGCTGCACCCACACTGTGGCAGATAGAAGTCATCGTATTTGCAGTGTGTTCTGGAAATAAGCCATTGCAAAACTCAGAAGAATTTCTGTCTATGATAGCTTAACTGGAGAAAACCTTGGACCATTCAGACAACTGTGAATAGGTTAGGGTTCTTTTTTTTTCTTTTTTTTTAAGCAGTGCAGCAGCAAAGTTTTGCTTTTTTGCCACATCATTGCCACAAAATAAAATTTAAAATGAAATTTCATTGTGTTCATTTGAATTCCCCACTAGTCTTACAGGATTTCTGTTCTTACTGTCTCCTTCACTGTACTGATGCCCCCAATGTGTTCTTAAACTGAGTTAAAATGAACTACAGTGAGCAGAAGAAGGGGCTCAGAAAACAATCATGTCAAACATCCCTGTCATCTCCATTGAGACAAGAGCAAAAGAAGTTTCAAAAACAGCATCAGGCACGCCAACATCTTCAAAAGATGTTTGAAATCCACCTGGATCCACTAGTTTCCATCCTTATTAGGGGGGAAAAATCTGTAACCATAGCTCAAAAAAGTGCTACTTTTTTTTAAAAAATCACAATCTCTCACAGAACCCCTGGCAAACTCTCAAGGAACCCTGGTTGAGAAACCTTAAGACAGACAAAGTAAAAATATTTTTATTCACAAATGTAGTCAGGTTGTTATGTGCATAGCCAATATGTCCTGGTACACCAAAGGCATACTTTCATGCTACAGTCCACATTAGCTCTGCAATGTTGTACTCATCTGTTTGAATGGTCAGTACCACTGAATACAATGGGACTTAAAATCCAAGGCCAACATGTATAGATTCACAGCTTAAGCTAAGTATTTAAACTGGAGACAGGGTAAATGGGGCCCATTTTGCAGCTTCCGGGGTCAAAAATCCTTCCCAAGGCTATTTAGGTCTATAGCTAGGAGCTTTATTGCCAACAAGAAGTTCCTCAGAAATTGATTTCTGGTCACTTCCTGTTGCAAAAAGAAGACCTCTCTTGGCCCTAAAATAGCACAAAGGGTGACAAAAATATTGAAGAAATACCTGGGGCTGCTGGAAGGGAATGAATCAAAAATATTGTGAGAGGTGATTTAGTCCTCCAAGCTCCCTTGGGGAGCCAATGCGTCCCCTAACCGACAACAGTTGTGTGTCCCTGATTTAAATGCTTAATGTCAAATTGATGGGGGAAGAAGTCAGGGAAAAAGTGATCTCCCAGGACTAGCATTCTGATCTCTCCTATAATGTATCTTAACCATAATCTCCCATCAAAAACAGTCCCAGAAAATTACCTGGGTTCAAAGCTTGTTCGAAAATGTCTGGATGCAGAGTTGCCCCTAAATACCCTGTTACAGAAAAAGAAAAGGTGATGAAATAATTAGTGAAACTATTGTACAGACACCAAAAAATCATTTCATGTCAAGGAAAAAAATGCTTAGCACTCTCACACGTACAACAGTCCTAGTCTAGATCTGCATTTAAATAACGTTCAAGTCCACTTGCACTGTTTTGTTTCTTGACTCTGGAGTAGATCACAAGCTGAACATGAGTTGGCAGTGTGATGAGGCAGCCAAGAAAGCCAATGCGATTCTTGGTTGCATCAATAGGAGTATGGTGTCTAGATCAAGGGAGGTAATGGTACCACTATTCTGTTTTGCTTAGACCTCATCTAGAATACTGTGTCCAATTCTGGGCACCTCAATTCAAGAAGGATATCAACAAGCTGGAGCATGTGTGAAGGGTCTGGAATCCACATCCTATGATAAGCGGCTTAGGGAGCTGGGGATGTTTAGTCTGCAGAAGAGAAGGTTAAGAGAGGTCATGATAGCTATGTTTAAGTATTTGAAGGTGTTGCAAAATAGGAAAGGAAAAACTGGGGAAGCTGTCCCCTTAGCGAAACAAAAAACCCCGCTTCAGGCATTCCTGCTGCATGAGGAGAGTGAAAAAACCAAAACTGCCACAAGAAGCAAGGAGTCCATTAACACTTTCCATACCAAGTGACAGAAAGGATGTCATGTTAAGGAGGGAGTGGACTTGTTTTCCACTGCTCCAGAGACTAGGACAGGGACCAATGAATTCAAGCTGCAGGAAAGGAGATTCCACCTGAACCTTGGGAAGAACTTTCTGACAGTCAGGGCTGTCCGGCAGTGGAATATGCTGCCTCGGAGTGTGGTGGAGTCTCCTTCTTTGGAGGTTTTTAACCAGAGGCTGGATGGCCATCTGTCGGGAGTGCTTTGACGTGTGCTCCTGCATGGCAGAGGGTTGGACTGAATGGCGCCTGTGGTCTCTTCCAACTCTATGATTCTAGGAGTCTGTGTCAAGAGCTACAGAATAAGAGGAATGTAGAAGAGGAACTTAGACACAGGAAGAAGAACTGTGCTCTATTGGTCAATTGTGGCAGCTTTCCAAACTAAAGGAGGCATGGTAGAAACAGTAAAGTCAACCCATCAATTAATTTACACAAATAAACCCAAGAGAAATAATATGACTTTTTTCCCCCTTGTTCTTTAGTAGAACAAGTAGCAAAAGCATTCCCACAGGTTTAGATAAAACCCTCTTCTGCCAGCAGAAGTGCTCTGCCAACAAGCCTCTTCTGCTGGAAGAGCTGCTCTGTCAGCAGATCTGCCTTGACAACATGAAAAGCCCATAAAAGGGGGACCAAAGAAGAGGCAGAGTGAGAGAAGAACTGAGTTATGCCAGATACAAATCCCTCCAGTCCCAAAGGATAGCCATGATGTTGGCATGAAGTCATGCCAGGCAAAGATAATCCTAAGCAATTTCTAGCATTCATCAGGGGCAATGGGTTTGAATTCTCTTCCACACCCATAACATTAGAAATTGGGGTCATTCATGGCAGAAGATTCAGACAGCTAAAAGGAGGTACATTTTTTTACAGCTCAAACTGTGCAACTCATGACCACAAGACATACTGATGGCTGCCAAACTGTATGGCTGCTGCTTACAACGGGTGTAAATACCTTCCAGTTGTTGGGAGTGGCAACCTTTGCATGCTTAATTAACTGGCTAGTTAGTTTGCATGTTTATTATAGGCATAGAGGGGACTGCCTAGAGTAAATTCCCTGTTGTTTGGTCAACACCTACTTCTCCTTGCATGTTCTCTTCCTCTTCCCTTTTGTTTTTGGCTTCTCTACAAGCATGTGCTCTCCGATTCTCTGGCAAGCATGCTTTTTTGTAGGCATGTAAGTTCTTATCTTCGTCTTACCTTTCTTCAAGAACTTGAACCTGTGTAAACTATGCACAAGATTATGTGACTAAATCCTTTTTTTACATACTTTTAACCAAACTGTTTGTGTTTATTTTGAGCTAGATTAAGTGTGTCTGGGGTGGAGATGATGAAGTGGAACTGGTGATTTGTTCAGCTTCTGTCTGTGCATTACAAAATACTCTGCTGATTGGGAGACTTATTATTAAAAATCTCTCAATTCCCCAGTACCAGTGGACACCAGTGACTCTGATGTGAGGCAGTGGATCCATGTATAGTTTTTGTTTCAGCTATAAAGAGACAATCCAATGTGTTGAGCCCTACATTTGTGGGGCAGGGATAGCATTAAGGCAACTCAAGATACCTTCTTTAAAGTTCAGGCAAAAATGTGAAGCAGATCCCCTACATCAGGACCTGTTCCACTGAATTTTCCTCCAGCTCCAGAGGCAGTATGCCTTTGAGTATTAGTTGCTGGGAGGCATGAGGGGGGAAATACTTTGCTTTCGTGTGGGCTTCCTAGAGGCCTCTGGTTGGTCAATGTGGGGACAGTGGGATGGGTTAAGATCAGCCTTCTTTGGTCTGATTCACTTACATTCTTATGTGACTCATCCATTTATGTAAGGGAGAGCAGGTTATCTTTAAGCTTCTCCTCTCCCCAGAAGAGCTCCCAAAAAAGTGGGGGGAAATGGAAATGTCTCCACAAATACCTTGAGGAGCACCACAAGCAACCCTCAGCAGTTCTTAAAACAGGAACTGCTTTTTTTCTTACAACAGCCCAGCATTAAGATTCTTTCAGAAACCAGTATGGTGTAGTAGTTTGAGTATTGGACAAGGATCCTGGGAGATAAGGGTTCAAATCCATCCACAAGTATGACACTCTCAGCCTCAGAGGGAGGCAATGGTAACTCTCAGAGCAAATCTTGCCATGAAAACCCTGTAACAGCTTCACTTTAGAGTCACCGTAAACCCAAAAAAGACTTGAAAGCACACAAAAACAACAGAGATCAGTACCCACGCCCCTGCTTAAATTACCCCAAATACCTTTATAATTCTCCACAAACTTTTCTAAAATAGAATTTTTCAGAGAGGCATATCTGAGTTTCTCTTCCATTTTGGAAGAAATGTCCTGTGTATACTCTTCTATCTTCTCCTGGTACCTGAGGAAAAGCATAGGGTTCCAGTTTAAGGAACAGAAATAGCAAATCCTTCTTTGATAATCCTGAAAGCATGAAACAGCAGGCCAGGCTCTTAACTCAAAAGGTTATTTTACACACATGGGCCCCAGACCATCCTTTTAAAGCTCAGGAATTTTGAACAGCTCCTGTTTCCATCAATTTCACTGAGCATAAAGAAAAAGAATGACATAATTTAGGGCTGACCCAACACATTTTGTTGCCCGAGGCACAGCAGAAAAGGGTGGCCCCTTCTTCAAGTCAAAGGGCATAGATCCCAAAACCAGAGATATTGTCATTTTGACTCATGAGGGAGAATATCTCACAAACACCTATGTCTGGTATCAAATATACAGGAACAACAAATTAAATAAGTAATCATTTGCTCACTTTTCAAGATACCCAACACTTGCTGCCTAACTTGGCAGCCTCTCCCCTTTACCCAACAGTAGGGCTAGGCCTGGGAAACCTGAGTAGATTTATCTCCGCCGAACAAATGTAATGAAATTGACTGGATCAGAAGCATCTCTGGAAGGATGAAGATTTTCCATAGTCAAGAGTGACACTGCCCTTCTCACCATGGGGTGGCAACTGTGAGTTCCTTTTTTTTTAATGTAATTTTATTAGTATTATAATATTAATATGACATTGACAAGACAGTAAAACTTTCACACACAATACAAACATCTATTCTAAAAAAAAGAAAAAAACTACAAAAACATGCATATATTTATCCTCCTCCTCCCTCCCCACTTGTCGAACCTCAAGAATAAAATGTTTATTTTATCTGTTTCTTTCCTTCTAAACTTAATCTTTATTCCCTATGCATCACTCCTTTCTACTATTTCATCTTATCCCTTATTTCAAAGTTGGTTTTTACCTTATTTTTATATAATCATTATATCATTTTTATAGATTTTTATACATTCCTTTTTAATCAATTCTGCTTTATATAGATTTCCAACATATCTCTAACTTATATCTCAACATATTTCTAACCTATATCCCTTATAATAGTAACCTGAGCATTTAAACTTAGACATCTTTTCTTTACGATTCCTAACATTGTAAAGTCTTGTTTCTTTCCATTTTATTTCTTTCTGTCTCATTATTCCTTACCAGCTTAGTGTAGCATTTTTGCCCCAGTAAGATTCCCAAAGGGGAAATACCATACTCCATTCCTCAATAAATTTCTTCTTCATGTTTTCTTTTAAAGAATTCATGATTATATCTGCCTCAGCTATATCATATAATTTTATTAACCATTCTTCTATCCTTGGAGTTCTTTTCTGTTTCCATACCTGAGCATAACAGAGTCTTGCTATCTTGTTATCATATATAAAAGGATTTTCTTTTGGGTTTTATTTAACTGTATACAGTCTATCATATTAAATAAATATATTTCCGGTATTAATAGGAATTTTAACTTTGTTGTCTCCTGAATTTTAACATGTATATCCTGCCAGAATCTCCTTGCTTGTTTACATCCCCACTATATGTGACAGAATGTGCCCCGCTGTTCGCATTTCCAACAGGTATCCTTTACTTTGTTGTGGATCCTTGAGATCTGTACCGGTGTTATATACCACCTGTGGAGCATTTTGTAATAACTCTCTCTCAAACTAGCTGGTTTTATCAGCTTCCATGTGATATTCCATGATTTTTCCCATTGATCCATCATGATTGTGTGGTTGAAGTTTTGGGCCCCTTTTATCTTAGCTGTTTTAACTACTTCTTGTTCGTTTTGTAGATTTAAAAGATGTTTATATATTTTACTAATTCTATGTTCTGTACCTGATTTTAGTATCTTATCAAATTCTTTTTCCTCTGTTTCAAACCCTTCTGCTTGCTTGTCCATTTTATATCTGTCTGCTAGCTGCATTAATAATAACCAATGCGTGTTTAAGCCATAAGACATGAGTTCTTCCTTTGTTTTAAAATTTATATTATCACCCTGTATCTTCAAAATGTCTTTATATATTATCCATTTGTTTGTTATAGGTATCTTTCTTTTATAAAATGCTTCGTTGACTGAAACCCAAAGTGCGATTTTTAGATATAATTGTCTTTTATATTTTAGCCAGGCTGTCAAAAGGGCTTTTCATAAAAAATGAGCTTTGAACTCTTTATCCATTAATGCCTTTCTGTACCACACATATGCATGCCACCCAAAATAAAGTCTCTAAATATAGCAATCTTGTATTTCATAGCGTTAGCCAATCAGTTACCCATTCTAAACAATTTGAGTAATAATATAATTTCAGATTGGGTAATCCCATTCCTCCTCTTTCTTTGGTATCTTCCAAAGTCTTAAGTTTTATTCTCGGTTTATTCCCTCTCCATATAAATTTTGTCAAGTCTTTATTCCATTCTTTTTAAAGGTTTTTCATTCATAATTACAGCTAGATTTTGAAATAGGAAGTTCATTTTGGGTAGTATATTCATTTTGATAGCTGCTATTCTGCCTAATAGTGATAATTCTAATTTATCCCATTTTTTTAGCTCTTCTCTTATTTCAGACCATACTTTCTTGTAGTTATTATCAAATAAGTCCACAATATTTTTTGAAATATTTATACCTAGATATTTTTTTTCAATCATAAAGCCTGTATATTTTGTTGATTTTTGTTCTTCTTTTTCAGGTACATTTTTAGTAATTATTTTTTTCTTGTCTTTATTTATTTTATATCCTGATAGTGTTCCAAAACTGGTCAATATATCCATCAGTGTCTCTATATTTGTTAACAGGTCTTCAAGAATAATAACCAAATCCTCTGCAAAGGCGCTAAGTTTATACTCCTGGTTTCTGATTTTAACTCCTTATATTTGGTTTTCTTGTCTAATTCTGTTATTTAATATTTCTAGAACCAAAATAAATAAGAGAGGGGATAAGGGGCATCCCTGTCTCGCACCTCTGTTTACCAATATATTTTCCAATTTTTCCCCCATTTACTATTATCCGGGCACTTTGGTCCTTATAAATTGAATTAATCCATTTTGTATATTTTTGTCCTAAATGTATAATCTTTATTATTTCTTCTAAAAAGATCCAGTTTACCCTATCAAATGCTTTCTCCGCATCTAGGAAACATAACATCATTTTTTTTCATTATGTCTATGATAGTATTCTACTATATTTAATACTGTCCTTATGTTATTTTTTATCATTCTTCCCGGCCAAAAACCATTCTGATCTGTATGTATCACTACCTGTAGGATCTTTTTTAGTCTTTCTGCTAAAATTGTAGCAAATATTTTATAATCTACATTTAGTAGTGCTATTGGTCTATAATGACCTAGTTCCTGTGGATTTTTTCCTTCTTTCTGAATCAGGGTGATATTTGCTTCGCCCCATGAGGGGGGTCTGGCATTTCCACCTAGCTCGTTTATTATTGTATGGAGTGGTTTTATTAATTGTTCCTGAAATGTCTTATAATATAAGGCTGGTGAGTTCCTGAGTGTCCAAGCAACCTTTCTCCCGTTCATTATTGGAACAAGGTGACTAGACAGAAGAGATCTGAGGAGCACTGGCAAAGACTCAAAGCATCCAACTACTCAGTGCTAGCACAAGTAACTTTGTGTATAGAAGTTTGCTTTTTCTATCAAAAGCATATTCAGAGAAAAGGATCTCACAGAACAGAACCTGGAAAACACCTCTGTGCAAGAAATTGGATTTGGTTTCAGGTGGACTGCATGCCACTTAGGAGGTTTGTCCATTCCGTTTTCTCAATATAAGACTCCTTGTTGTGGCCCTGTTCTTCATAGGCGGGGAAAAAAATAACAAGGTAATGCTAGATACAACTGCAGTCATAGTGTCAGAATAATAGTCTCCTATCCTCTCCCCAGAACTTGAAGGAAATCCAGCAACTGAAGAATTCCTTTTCTCAACTACAACTCCCCAGTGATCATGTTGTTTGAGGATTCTGGGATTTACAGCCTCCCCCCAAAAAAAGATCATTTCCAAACTCTAGCAATATTAAATCTTAAGAATGTGAACAAACCTCCTATTTCACAGGACATAATAATTTTACAATCCTTAATATTTCCCCAAAGAAAATCATTTCTAACTATCGATTTTACTCAAAAGCTGTTCATGGGTTGACTTTCTTTCAGTCTTACAATAGGACCGAAGTTGATTCACAAGAGAAATTAAAGAAAATGAAGTGAGAAAGTCAAGAAAAAAAATGAAAGCACCAACCCATTGGAATAAAGAAAAAAGCCAAAGAGACAATGTGAACCACAAAGAGTGCTGATATCTTATTTGATTTCAAAAAGAACTAGCTTTCACTAGGAACAGAGCTTTTCAAATCAACTAGGAATGGAAGTGAGAAAACCATGTACCTGTTCAAATCATTTTTGCTGTTCTGAAAAAGAGAGAAACAGGTCTTAGCTATACAGACAGAACATTTCTTACAATTCCTTTTCCCCTTTCCTTGTCTGTGGAACAAAAATAGTTGCTCCCAGAATCAAGATCTTATGAAAAAATGAAAAAACCTCACCTGTAAGAATTTACTTGCAGACTGCTCACACCTCTCCTCTATTTCAGCAGT
Organism: Ctenosaura bakeri; assembly: GCA_948474755.1. Classification (NCBI taxonomy): domain Eukaryota; kingdom Metazoa; phylum Chordata; class Lepidosauria; order Squamata; family Iguanidae; genus Ctenosaura; species Ctenosaura bakeri. The sequence goes on from CAOLHI010002319.1 coordinate 69,676, forward strand.
CAGCTGACAGAGTCGGGAAATCCCTTCGGTGAGTTTGATGATGTTTTCTTCACACCTCTTCTCCCTCTCCATCGCCAGCTCTTCCAGATTAACCATCCAGAACTTCTGCTTCTCTTCAAGAAACTGCTTCATTCTGTCAAAGGCAGATCTGGCCCTCTGGTGCTCCCATTCAAATTTTTTCTGAGAGGGAATGCATATAGAAATTAAAAAGAGGAACAGAGGTAGAATGAGAGCCAATATAGTTTAGTGGTTTCAGTATTAGACTAGGACTCCAGGAAAACAAGGTTTGAATTCCCACTTGGTTGTGGAAACCTGCTAGCTGACCTTGGGGAAGTCCCACTTTCACATTTTCACAGGAAAGTCATAGTAAAGCTCTCCTAAACAAATCTTGCCAAGAAAAGCCTGCAGTAGGCTCGCCTTAGGGTTGCAGAAAGTCAGAAACAACATGAAGGCACACAACAAGCCGAACATCAGGTTCTGTCAAGTGAACTTAGCTAGGAGCCTAGGACTAAGACAACAAAAGACATGTGTGTTCCTAAAAAGTGTCTGTATAGAAGAAGGGGACTATTTGCCCAGATAGTACCTTGCTAAATGAGGGACTCTGGGAGTTAAGAGCCTCAAAACTGTTAAGTTTTCCAAGCTCTGGTTTTAACCCACTAGCCTTTTTCAAGCCTTTTTCAAGTGAATGATTTCAAATGATGGCCTCAGTTAAAGCAACATTACACTGCACAGAGAGACTTTATATATATATATATATATACACACACACACACATACACACACATACATATTTGTGCAGACAAGTGCGTTCAACTGGAATGCATACAGTAGGCTTGGTATATATAGGAGCTCAGGGCCCACAAATTTAATCCACCATGAATCCAAATGTATGCAATACTGTACATTTGAATTCATGGTGGACAGCACATTACCTGCCTGCTTCTTCCTTTGAGACAACATGGTTTCCTTGCAAAGCTGGAGCCATTCTCAATATGATAGGGCTTTACTGTATAAGCTTTCCAATCTCTCTGCAAACCTTACAAAGCTGAGGCCCTTTCCACACTGAGGTATTAAAACGGTGCAGAGCGACCTCTGATGGAGGTCGTCTGCACCATGGAGTGGATTGGGGCGGACTACTTTTCATAGTTCCGCGCCTCAATCCGCTCTGAAGCAACCGGAACTGGTAGCACGGCGTGTTTAAAAACCTCTGTTCAGAGGTTTTTAAAAAGCACGGAGCGTGCAGCCCCATGCAGCTCCGTCGCCGTGCTCCAGTGCAGATTTGCAGGCGTGCACTAGTGAGTGCCTGCAGATCTGCTGGGGGCGGGCTTCCAGCTGGCGAGCTTCTCCGGTTGGTGGAGAGCCTCTGCCAGCTGGATGCCGCCATTTTGGATGCCAGAGGACTGCAGATCAGCGAGTTTGCGCTGCTCCGCATGGCGATGGACTTACCCAGCTGCCGGTAAGCTCCGTTCTAGCGCATTTTCCCCCGTTTCCCCCTCCACATGCGGAAAGGGCCTTACTTAGCATGTACAATTTCTTGCATCCACAAGGGATCCTGGAACCAATCTCTCATGGATACAGTGGGCCCACCGTATGCCAAAAACAGAAGTGACCATGGTGGCTGGAGGAGTCTGGGGGATTACAGTCCAAAAAAGTAACTTTTCCAAGTTCTGCATAGAATACCACATAATAATAATAATAATAATAATAATAATAATAATAATAATAATAATAATAATAATAATAGTAGTAGTAGTAGTAGTAGTAGTAGTAGTAGTAGTAGTAGTAGTAATTTTTATCCCGCCTCTCCCAGTGGAAACAGATAAAAATCAGTCCTTTCACTGACAGCAAAGATGGTAGTCTGCCCATACACATGCAGGACCATAACATGCAAACCATAACAATGAATACCTACCCAATAGTCCTGTTTTCTCTGTTCTTCAGATGATTTCAGATACATTACTCTTTCTCTCTCTTTCTTCAGCATCTCCAAAACAACTTTGAACTTCTCCTGCAGAAACAAATTTTTTAAAAGGTGCTGCTTCCATTAAGTGGTCTGTGATCTCTTTCTGAAATCATGGTCGATTTGAGACTGAAAATAAATTTCTTTCTTTCCCTCCCTCCCTCACACACACGCACTTCTTATGCTCTGAGAAAGATAACATAGCTCTTCTTTGACCTTCCTTTTTCTGATCTGCTTAAAATATGGTTGTTTTAAGAAGATATAGGCACCCTCCACTTTTCAATAACTTATTTTTCAATGTTCTGCTCTTTCAACTGTTGTAAATTACAGACATGTACTATTCTTTCAATGTGGGATCCATTCTTTCATCCGTTCTTCTCTTCTTGCCTTCTTCCTGTAGAGAACATGAGGAAATTACAGAGGGTTCACACGTCTTCATGATTCCCCTATGTTTCCTACAGGAAGACAGCAGGAGGACAAGAACTGATGAAAGACTGGGACGCTTTTCGCATGTTGTTTCTAAAGTGAAAGGGCCCCTTGACCATCGCGTAAAATGGGAGGAGTGGTCGATATGATGTGCTCCCATTTACACGATGTTCAAGAGCCTAAAGCGGGCCGCGCACGCACCTTTTCATTTTCGGCTTAAAGCCGAAAATGGTGCGTGGTTGCGCAATGCTCCTGTGGCCCGCGTGCACTTACCTGCCCTGCAGTGCGTCGGGAGCTGGGCCGGTCGCGCTTCCTGCCTCAGTGCTAGCCTGCAATTCCCAGGTTGCACTGCAGTAGGAAGGGGCGGGGCGTTCGCACAGCGCTAGCATGACTGGCAACCCAGCTGCGGTAAGGAAGGAGAAACAAAGTGAGCGCCTCGCGCAAATGGCTGCTCGCACGGCCGCCGCCACCCACCTCCGCAAAAAGGTAAGATGCGGAAAGGGCCTGGGTTTTGCTTTTCCACCAATTCCACTTTCTGACACTGCTCTGGTCCCTAACCCGCCAAGTTAGCAGGGAATGCATGTACTGAAGTACAGCCTGCAATTTCAGTATCACATACTGTCACTACTAGGTAACACCTTAAAACATTCAATGCTTTGCCTAATTATAACCTTACCCTCCCCCCCCAAAAAAACTAGGCCACTGGTATTATCCCCCATATTGGTGTTCACGGCTGAGGAACCTGTGGTCTTCAAGAAGATTGTGGACTCCAATTGTCCTTGACAGCTAGGCCAAAGGAAAGAGATAGTGAGAGTATTAGATACCAGTATCTGGAAGCCCACAGGTTCTTCAACTTGGTTGCACATGTTGCATCAGGAATGTAATCAAGAGGAGGCTTGTGTCCTCATGTCCCTTTTGTGAACTTCCCAGAGGCTACTATGGGAAATAGGATGTTCAGTTAGGTAAAGCTACATGTTAGAAAAGTGACTTTTTCAAGGCCACAACATTTAAACTGCACATACATACACACACAACACAGAAGCATGGACATTGGCCAAGCCCTCTAAGAGAGGGATGCTCTCTTCATAGACTTGGTGGGAAGTCCAACACAGGAGGACACCATGATGCCCACCTCCATTTTATGGGAAAACAATGAGTCCCAATTTTGGGGGAAGGGCAGTAGATAAGTGAGGTGCAGTTATGTCCTTGCATACCTTGCGGACTTGGACAGCCTCCTCAATAGGGACCACATTGTGATTGTGGTGCTCCTCAGACTTCTCACACACCCTGCAGATGGGGGCTACGTGATCGCTGCAGTAGAGTTCAAGCAACTCCTGGTGCTTTTCACACATATCCCTCTTTGCTTCGACAGTTCTGCACTCTTGAAGCTTCTTGACAAGTTGAGCAATGTTGGCCAGTTGCTTGTTTGGCTTGAGCTGCTTTTTCAGAACCGTTTCTCTGCACTGAGGGCAGGAAGCCTCTTGGTCAGACTTCTCCCAGTACTGGTTGAGGCAGGCTTGGCAAAAATTGTGTCCACAGTCTGTAGTCACGGGGTCTTTGAAGCACTCCAGGCAGAGGATGCATCTTGTTTCGTCACAGAATTCCCCAATAAAGCTCTCAGCTGCCATGGGTGCTAATTCCTGAAAGCATAAGAAGCAGTTTAGTCAAGAAGAGCTCAGACCAAAGGCCCACCAAAAGCTTTGTTAAGCCGCCCTGAGTCTCAGTTTTGAGGAAAAGGTAGAGTATAGATGGGAAAAGTTAATTTTGGGCTAAGCTTCCAGAACCCTCATCCCAGCCAACACGGCCCAGGTAAACACTGCTGGTGTGTGCTTGTGTCTCTGTGTGCATTTTGGATGTTATGCCCCCCACTGAAAAAAAAAAAATCACTTTCCAAACCTACAGGTCTACCTGATCAAACATCCTATTTCCTACAGTTGCCTCTGGGACATTCACAATGAGGACACAAGCTCCCTTCTGCTTATATTCCCCAGGATACTGCTTCTGACACTTGAGGTAGAACAGAGTCATTATAACTAACAGCCAATAATAATTTTCTCATCCCTATATAACCCCTTTTAAAGCTACCCAAGACAAATAAGGAGAGGGTGTTTCTCTTCTCAAATTTGTCTCAGAGGAAGGTAAACTCAGAAAGGCTGGTGGTTTGGGTGGCTTCCTCCCCAACCCCTATATTTACAGAGCTGTAGAAATTCATTATTTGAGGACTTCCTATATTTAATGTTTTTTGTTAAGCTCTTTCACTCCTTTGGTCCTCTCTTTTTAAAAAAAAAACAACAAGCAAACAGTGGGATTTTAGTATCTACTAGGGTTGTGTTTCAGGACCTCCCCATGGATGCCAAAATTTGTGAGTGCTCAAGTCCCATTATGTATATATAATAGTGTAGTAAAATGGCATCCATTATATAAAATGGCAAAACAAAGTTTCCTTTTTGGTTTTTTAAATTTTCTTTTATTTTATTTTTAGGAATATTTTCAAGCCATGGTTAGTTGAATCCGTGGATACAGAATTCAAGGATACACAAGGCCAACTGCAGGCAAGAGCAGGCAATCTATCATTTTATTTATATCCTGCCTTTCTCTCAGGTTGGGACTCAAGGCAGCTTACAAATAAAGGCAGAGAATACAGTAACTCACACATAATTAAAAGCATGCAAAATTAAAAGAGTATTAAATAACAGAATTAAAACAGTTGAACTCTTACTTTAAAACACAGATTAAAAACAGTACAGCACCATTAAAGCCCCTTTTTTTGTTGTTAAAATCAGTTTCCAAAGGCTTCTTGAGAGAGAAAGGGCTAACTGTTGCCAGAAGGAAAACAAAAAAGGAAACATCCTAACTTCCCTAGGGAGGGAGTTCCAAAGCATGGGAGTAGCCAAAAAGAAGGGCTTCCCCCACATTCCCACCAGCCGTACCTGGGAAGGCAGTGGGATGGAGAGAAATGCTTCCCCTGCAGATCTTAAAACTCAGAGAGGCTCATAGGGCAAGACTGGCATTGGTGTGTGCCTTCGAGTCGTTTTCGATCTATTGTGACCCTACGGTGGACCTATCACACAGTCTTCTGGGGCTGCGAGTACGTGGCATGTTCAAGGCCACGCAGTGGGTTTCCATGGCCGACCAGGGAATTTAACCCTGGTCTCCAGGGTCGTGTTCCAGTGCTCAGACCCTATTCCGTGCTGGCTCTCCCCTATGGCAAGATACGTTTTTTCCAATAGCCTGGGCCTGAGCTAGATAGCCCCAATCCGGTATTCTTGAGGAAATCTGGATTATAAATCACATAAACTTCACCAGACATGGCCTCAGGGATTATGGGAGCTGTAGTACACAGCATACAGAAGAGACTAAGGTGATCTAATTATTTATCTGCTAGACCATTAGTTTGATTTTAACAGTAGTTTCTCACTTTTCCCCCTTTACAAAATTATCAAAAAAAATCTGCATCAAGAAAAAAACAACAACAGAAGCCTATAGCCTTTTCTGGAGATAGATGGTGAGGGAGGCTTCCCCTTTTTTCTCTGTTTTGCTGTTCATGCATGCTCAGTATAGGAAGCAAAAGGCAGCTGTTCTTTACCTTGCCTTCAGGCCCATACAGCTGTAGTAAGATGGGCTAGAGTAGAATCCTGCTCTATCCAGCTCAAGCTTCGTTTGTTGTATTGTTTACTGCAGACATGCTGCTACAACCCAAGCCTGAAAGCCTGTGTTTCTCGAAGCCCCTCCTTCACCATCCTCCCAATGCCAATGCCGCTAAAAAAACTTCCCACTAGCCAGAGGAAGAAGAAGAGAAAGGAGGCTGAGTGGGCATAAAAAGACTTTGTGAAAACAAACTTCACTGTAAGGGGTTTTGTTAAATGGAAGAATGTGTGTAGTTTGATTTCAGCAGTTATTGTGTGTCTTCCAGTTGTTTCTGACTTATGGTGACCCTGGGGTGATCCTATACCAGGGTTTTCTGAGAGCATATAATGCACCCAAGGTTACCCAGTGGGATTCCATGGCCAAGCAGGAAACTGAACCTTGTTCTCTAGAGTCATAGTCCAACACTCAACCCACTTCTCCTATATTTCCTTTTGCAAAGTTATCAGAAAAACACTAGCCCTACTTTCCAGGCCAGAAAAAAAAATGCTGAAGCTTATGGCCTTGCCTTCTCTTCCAAAGAAAGTCCAGAAAGGAAACCAAGAGCTTTACCAGTCCTGACTGAACCCATTTCCACACCAGACTGTTATAGCACTATGATTTCACTTTCAACATCCTATGGAATCCTGGGGTTTGCAGTTTGGGGAGGGGCCAGTCAGCTGAAAGTGGAATCATAGTGCTATAACAGTCTAGTGTAGAAATGGCCTGAGAGTTAAACCAAGACCACTAAACTTGGAAACTGAAGCTGTGTTGCTGGTTACACTCACCAATTAAAGTTGAAACCCACAGCTAAAGTGGTGGTATCAGAAAAAAGCTTTTAATTAGTTTTAACCTCCAGCCAGCTTTTCTCCCCTGCCCTGCAACCATGAATGTAACCTTTTTGTCCTTTTATCTTTAACCTGAACAGACCTGATGACAAACAAGTTCCACCTGTCCCACCTTCACCATCACCCTAAACAGGGAAGTACCTTAAATGAGTACTTCCCTTGTTATTAACACAATAAGTAACATTATAAAGAAGATAATATTTAAAAGAGAGAGATGCTGACTCTCAAACTTTCCTTCCAAATCGTGCTTCTTTAGGGACACTCTGCACATGTTCAAGAACTGCTGTTTACAACCCATGTATTACTCGTTTCAGAGCTCATATTAAAAGAATTATCTACAGGTTTTGTCGCAAATGAAACATGCTCAGACCAGGTGAGGCATCATTACTGCTTTCTTACAACCTCTGGTGGCAAGTTATGGAGCTAGTACAGCAAAACTACCATTCCTTGGCTACATTCCACCCCTTCTTTGTGAAGACACGCACAAAAAAAGTCACGTATGAAAAGAAGGAAGGAGTCTTACGAGGTCTTGAAGACCAGCCCATTTATTTTGGTGTAAGTTTTCTTACCATATTAATTCAGGTAGAGAATAAACTGGTTAGTCTTACAAGTGCTACAAGATTCCTTCCTTGTTTTTAATACAAAAACAGACTCACAAGCTATCTCTCGGGGTGGGGAAGTCATATATGCGCTTTCTCTCCTCACCCTTATACTATCTATCTGACCCAACATTGCCAAAATAAAATACCAATAACCATACACCTCTGAGAACTACCTGTCCACTGAATACAGGTAAGCCACCACCTGCATCGCGCTGAAGATGCAAACGACCACCCTCTGCAGGGTTCTAAAACCTCCCCTCAGCCAATCAGAAAGAAAATAAGGGAGTGGTGGGTGGGGCAAATTGTTTTCTCTTTTCTATCTCTTTTTTTCTTCCCTGGAACTGGGTTCGATTCCTGCCTCAGCTACGATCTCGGGCAGGTCACACACTCTCAGCCCCAGAAAATCCCGTGGTAGGGTCACCGTAAGTCCCAAATGACTTGAAGGCATACAACAATGTTGGCCAGAGACGGAAAACAGATGGGGTTTAGAAAATGACAGTGGCTCTAATCATGGCCAGGGCAAATGGTTTTGGAGTTTTCTTTTTGTGAGCCAGAATAAACTGAAAGGTATTGCATGTTCAAGAGGAACTAAGGCTGAAGTGGCCCGTGTTGCTTCCTGCTCCCAAACTCGTGCTGTATGTACCGTCAACATGGCTAAAGTAACTAACAATTTGCTCTGAAAGGCAGTAAGGCTCCGATCCTATATACACATTTGCTTAAGAGTAACACCCTGCTAATAGTACTTGCTTTTGAGTAGGCGGGTGAACCACTGCATGGTAAAACTTGCTGCCTTTCGGTATTATTAACAAGAAAATACTGGGGATGCAAATACTCAGACCATTTCTGCACTGTGCTGTTATAGTGCTATTATTCCATTTTCAACACACTGCAGAATTCTGGGATTTGTAGTTCACTGAGGTCGAAGAGCTCTCTGGCTGAGAATTCTAAATGCTCCTCCTAAATTGCAAACTCCAGGATTCCATAGGATGTTGAAAGTAGAATCATAGCGCTATAACAGTGTAGTGCAGAAATGGCCTCAGAATCATACTTCCCAACATTTCAGGCATGAAAGCCATGACAGGCATGACCATAATGGCAAAAGGTTTTAAGATATAATATGTTTATTGATATTAAAAATAAATACATCAACCATAACAATAATAATAAGCATTCCTTATTTGGCAAAACGTTTTAATAAGGAAGAAGAGACAAGCTAGGAGTAGCTGCAACAGTACACTATTGCCTAATGCTCCTGGGAAGGGCAAGATTTTCCTACCTCTCCACTCCCCCCTGCCTGAGTTACCTAAGTGCAAACTGCTTTTGTACTTCTGAGGTCAATTTGCAGCAGCTGAAGTAAGCTGAGGACAAAGGGGGGAAATTCGGAGCAGAGACAGAAACTGGGACATTTTGAAAGCAAGCAAAAAAGTGGGATACCACAGATTTAATTAGGACTGTCACTGCCGAATTGGGACAGTTGGAAGGTATGTAATGTTTACATTTTCTATGTATGAGTATGGATGCTGGGCAGTGACGAAAGCTAACAGGAAGGAAATCAACTCATTTGAAGTGCAGTGCCTGCAGGAAGAGAGTTCTGCAGATACTGTGGGCTTCAGATACATAATTGTGTCTTATAGCAAATCAGGCCTGAGTGCTCATTAGAAGCTGGGATGATTAAACTGAGGCTGCTCTACTTTGGACATATCCTGCAACAACGTGACTGGCTGGAGAAGATGATAATACTTAACAAAGTGGAAGCAAGTAGAGAGTCCTCTATACAGGTGGATTGTTTCAATCAAGGAAGCCATGGCCCTGAGTTTGCAAGACTTCAGGTGTGGTACTGGGTGATCTTGAAGCAACATTCAGTTGATATGTCCAGTCAGCTTCAGGGGAAGAGATAATCTTGTCCCCCATGTCAAACGTCTGGATCCAGATCTACTATATAAAAGTCAAAGTTTGTGTGTTTGTTTGTTTGTTTGTCTGTCAGGCAGGCAAAAACCTCATATGATTGGCTGTGTGAGGCAAAGACCTCATATGACCGGCTGACAGTGAAGATTCTATGGAATCCCGGGGTTGGCAGTTCGGGAAAAGGCCTTTAGAATTCTTAGCTCAGGTAGGTTGCTATGGAGACAAGGCCTAGCAGCAAGGAGGGCAGTGTATTCCATCAGGAACCTAAATTCCATATGCTAATAATTCAGAATACAGATTAGATTGAGGAATATGAGGAAAAGTTATATGTACTGGACCAAACAGTTTGGTGAGTTCTTAAGAGGAAAATAAAATCCCAGGCAATGCTGGATATATATGCTAGTTATCAATAAAGTGGCAGGTCCCAGGGTGTGTCCCATCTCCTCCAGTTCCCAAAGTGTGTGCGGGGGCAGGAATCTCAGGGCAGGGGCTCTGACTTTAAAAGTATGTTTGCTGTGTTTCTTCAAGTCATTTCTAACTTTCTGAGACTCCATGATGAATCTATTATAGGCTTTTCTTGGCAAGATTTGTTCAGAGGGGTTTTGCCATTGCCTTCCTGTGAGAGTGTGAATTCCCTAAAGTCTCCCAGTGGGACTCCATGGACAAGCAAGCATTCAAACTCTAGTCTCCCAGGCTGCTTCTGCCCTACACTGTTATAGTGCTATTATTCCACCTTCAACATCCTGTGGAATTCTGGGGTTTGTAGTTTACTGAAGTCAAAGAGCTCTCTGGCTGAGAATTCTAAAGGCTCCTCCTTAAACTACAAACCCCAGAATTCCATAGGAGGTTGGAAGTGGAATAATAGCACTATTACAGTGTGGAAATGGCCCCCGAGTCCTAGCCCAAAAATCAGACTCCTACACCAGGCTATGTATTTTTCCCATTAACTCTGACGTGGTGCTTTTTTAATTTGGAAAGTGTACTCTGCTTAACTATGGTTCATGTTATTTATCGTGCTTAATGACACTACTGGTTTTGCTCTTTGTGGAATCAACCTTTTCATATCACCAGGTGTTATCACAGTTATGCTATGTCTGGTGAGAGCACTAGATATCCTTTTGATATCAAATAATTTGGCCTCTGCTTGACCTTTGTCTGCCACCTCACTCCATATATTTGCAGAGGTCCCCTGGACAAGCACGTACGGGCGCGGCCGTTAATGGTTGTACATTCCAAAAACCCATTCAGGCAGGCAACTCAAGCCTCTTCGTTGCTTCAGGGAACACCTCGTTGCAAACCGGCTTTGCTCGGTGCATATCTTCACAATGCCGCACAGCTCTGAGCCGAGCCATTCCTTTATGTCGGGCCATCAGCGTACTGACCATACTATTGTCATCCAGCATTAAGCTCATCAAGCAAAACCTGACCTTTTCCAACTCCCTTGTGCAGCTCCAAATTTCCTTTGTTCTCACCGAGCATGGCATGGCCTGTAGGCACGATCCACCCTATAAAAAGTCCCCACTTTTGGGACTACCTCGGACTACTTTGGACTCCCATCCCGCCTTGCTGCCGGTTGTCTAAGGAAACTCCCCTCAGCGAACCACGCTGAGCTTTCTCTCCCGGAACCCCATCTTTCTCTCCAGGACTGCGAGACCAGGTGTCATATTACCCGCTCCCTTGAAACTCTCCATTTCTATTTCTAAGTTAGCTAGTATTTGTCGTGTCTTTCGTGTTGCTTGTTCTTAATAAAAATATAATTTGTTACTTTAAAGCTTGTCTAACTGCTCTCTGACCCGACGCTGTATACACTGGGTAAAAGATCCTAGCTAAAGTTACCCTGCCTCTTGTTCAGCTAAGAGAGTGCTCGAGTTTAATTTCCCCATCTTGTGCTTTTATTTCGTTATTTGGGCGCCCCTCCCAGGACCCCCAACATACATGGTAACACAGGCCCTACCCCTGGGACATCACAGGGGATCATTCCTAGGTATCAGGCTTCAGCCTTTAAGTCTCTGGGCCTGGAATAGTCCTGACCTCACAACCCGCATTATCAAGAACTCAGTGCAATTGCTCCAGGCCCCACACACTCCAGAGGCCCAGGCTGCAGGGAAAATGGGGCACCTGCTTCCTTTCTTGCCCTGGTTGTCTCCTGAATCTCCTCTTGTGAGCTTTAAAATAGAGTGCATTCAACTTCCTTTTGTACATAGGTTTCCCAGAAAGCTAAATGACTGCAAGGCTAGCCTTGAACTGGTTTCCGCCAATTCATGAAGCACCAAACATGATCTAGCTTAGCTACACGAGTACAGCCAGCCCTCCACATTTGTAAGTTTCACTTTCACAGATGTTATCTGCAAGTTTCTCCAACCTCTCCCCTATTGGAAAAAAAATTGAATTGAGAGATTTGGTCTCTCAATTAACAGAGCATTTTTAATACACAAACAGAAGATGAACAAATTACCAGTTCCACCCCTATTACCACTGCCCCAGACACACTTAATCTACTCAAAATAAACACAAAACAATTTGGTTAAAAGTATGTAAAAATTTGTTCACGAAGTCTTGTGCATAGTCTATACAGGTTCAAATTCTTGAAGAAAGGTAAGAAAGAAAATAAGCAATTACATGCTTGTAGAGAAACATCCTTGCTAGAGGATCAGAAAGCATGTGCTCCCAGGAGGAAAGTAAAGGGGGGGGAAGAAAGTTGTAAACACCAAGGCCATTTCTGCGCTACACTACTGTAGTGCTATTGTTCCACTTTCAACACCCTGTGGAATTCTGGGATTTGTAGTTTACTGAGGCCCAAGAACTTTCTGCCTGAGAATTCTAAATGCTTCTCCCTAAACTGCAAACTCCAGGATTCCAGAGGAGGTTGAAAGTAAAATAATAGCACTATAACAGTGTAGTGCGGAAATGGTCCAAGTGAGGGCTTTTCTAAGAACAAAGAAATGAGTACATGCAAGAGGAAGCAGGTGTTGACCAAATAACAGGAAGTTTAGTCTAGGCAGTCCTTCTATATCCCACAATAAACATGAAAATTAACTAACCAGTTAATTAAGCATGCAAAGGTTGTTATCCCAACATCCCCCACCTCAGGCATTTCTTTTTTTGAGGAAAACTTCCCCCTCAGGCAGTTGTTGTTGACGATGCGTGCCTAAAAATAGTTTCCGACTTATAGTGGCCATAAGGTGAACATATCATGGGTATTCTGGGGCTGAGAATGTGTGATGTGCCCAAGGTCACCCAGTGGGATTCCATGGCTGAGTAGGGAATCAACCCCAATTAATTTTGGTTGCTGCTGTTCTGCTTACCAGAAGTGCTTAATGAGGATAGAAAGTTGACACATCAGTCAGAGGGGATGGAAAAAAGCCATTAAACTGCAGGAAAGGAGATTCCACCTGAACCTCAGGAAGAACTTCCTGACAGTCAGGGCTGTCCGGCAGTGGAATCTGTTGCCTCGGAGTGTAGTGGAGTCTCCTTCCTTGGAGGTTTTTAAGCAGAGGCTGGATGGCCATCTGTTGGGAGTGCTTTGAGGGTGTTCCTGCATGGCAGGGGGTTGGACTGGATGGCCCTGTGTGGTCTCTTCCAACTCTGAATTTCTATGATTCTATGATTCTATGATTGCTTGGTGATTTCAGTGGCTTATAGTTCTATTGTGGCCGTAGTGCTCTTGTAAAGCTTCTCAACTGTAGAGAATGGTGGATGTAGAATTGTACAGTTGGAAGGGGTCCCATAGGCCATCAAGGTAAACCTCCTGCTCAATCCAGGAAGTCTAGCTACAGCATCCCCAGCAGGTAGCTGCCCGACTCTTTTTGAAGACATCCAAAGAGACCCCCTACCAGTTCTCTAGGCAGTTGGTTCCATTCTGAAACTGCTCTATAAAGAAGTTCCTTCTAATGTCCAATCTATATCTACTCTACTGTAACTTATAGAATCATAGAAATGTAGAGTTGGAAGAGACCACACAGGCCCTCCAGTCCAACCCCCTGCCATGCAGGAACACCCTCAAAGCGCTCCCGACAGATGGCCATCCAGCCTCTGCTTAAAAGCCTCCAAGGAAGGAGACTCCACTACACTCCGAGGCAGCAGATTCCACTGCCGGACAGCCCTGACTGTCAGGAAGTTCTTCCTGAGGTTCAGGTGGAATCTCCCTTCCTGCAGCTTGAATCCATTGCTCCTTGTCCTGGTCTCTGGAGCAGCAGAAAACAAGCCCTCTCCTTCCTCTATGTGGCATCCCTTCAAACCATTAGATCCAAGCTGCAGAAAACAAAACGTGCACCATCCTCTGTGACATCTCTTTAGAAATGTAAGAGTGTAGTCAGGTCACATCTCAGCCTTCTCTTCACCAGGCTGAATATGCTCAACTTCTTCAATCTTTCCTCCCGTTTTGTTCTTACCAGCTTTTTTGCCCTTCTCTGAACCAACTCGAACTTGTCTATCATCTTTCCTAAGAGGTGCCCGGAACTGAACACAGTACCCCAGATGAGGCCTGGCTAGTGCAGAATATAGTGGGACTATAACTTCTATTGAAACTACAGCTCTGTTAGTGCAGGCTAAAATATTGTTTGCCCCCTTTGCTGCAACATCACACAGCTGGCTCATGTTCAGCAACAATCCCAAGGTCCTTTTGACACATACTGCTACTAAGCCATGAATCTTCCATCTTATAAGTATGCATCTTGTTTTTGTGGCTTAAATGCAGAATTTTGCATTTGTCTCTGCTGAATTTCAGTCTATTAGTTTCAGGCCAATTTTCTACTCTATCAAGATCCCTTTGCATTCTGTTCCTATCTTCCAGTGTGTCAGCTACCCCTCCCAGATATGTATCATCAGCAAACTTGATAAAGATTCCCTCACTGATAAAAATATTTAATATTGATAAAAATATTTAAGCTGTTGTCCCTGGGACAGAACCCTGTGGCATCCAATAGGGACTGAACAGTTGCCTTTCTGATGTGATGTTAGCATTTTACCCTACCTTCTGAGCAGGGGTCTGTGTCTCTTTGGTCACTCTCTTGCTTCCAACATATCTGAAAAATCCTTTTAACACCCATTTGACTAGCCAGTCCCAGCTCTTTCTGAGCTTTAACTTTCCTGGAAGCTTAGGCTGCATATCTGTACTCTTCCTTGGTGATTTGTCCTTCCTTCCATTCTTTTTATGTGCTCTTTTTCATTTTCACTTTCTTGAGTTTGCTGTGAATCCACATTTACATTTTTACTCTAACTTGAGTTTTCAGATCTTCAGGGGATGGCTTTTTCTCAGTCCCACCATCTTCACAGGCACGTTAGGTAAGGACAAAGTAGAAAACCTTTCTCCATGGCTGCTTCTAAACTGCAAAACTCCCTTCCCCAGGAGGTCCAGTTACCACCTCTCCACTCTTTTTGAAGACTAGTGAAGATCTTTTTATTTAGACAAGACTTTGAGAGTTAAATTCTGTGACAGTAGTGCGTTTGAAATGGTGTGCCATATCTCTTATCTTTTACTAGTAATTATGTACGTGTTTTTAATCGTTTTAACCATATTTTTCAATAACTCTATTTAATTCTTTTTCAATTTCTGATAAATAAAATTTTAACTTGATCTTGTTTATATTACTGAGAGCTGCCTTGGATTGCACCCTGAGAGAAAACTGGGACATAAATTCAATAAACATATTTACATAAAAACAAGAACTCTGAACAGAAGACAGTTTCCAAAAAAGCTTTATATCATCTTATCATTACATATTATGATCTCATAACCTGAGACAAGAGAAATAATGTTTAAGAAGAAGCATCAGCAAATATGAGAATTGGATCTACACTCCTTAACCCTCCCCCCATTAAAGATCATGTCAAGACAGAACCAATAATTGGGTTTGACACATAGGGCTCCTCTTGCATTATCAAAGAATTCCAAGTAAATGGGATGAACTCTTCGGTTATATCTACACCTCTTCCACAGTTCTTCGGCAGTTGTTTAATCTGCCCTGCCTATCTCATTCAACCTTACAAAATCTTCAAAGGGCTTCTCCTCTGATTGCTGGCCTCGTGATACCTGACTTAAAATTGCTGCACGGTTTCAAAAATATATCCTTAATTCCAACACTTCCAGATCGTAATTGTAAATATAAATCTCCTTCACATCTTAAATGGCCACAGGGAACCCCAACACCACTTTGGGTCACGTATAGGAGAAAATTGGCATATAAACAGAATAAATAACCACTGGCCTTTTCTGAATGCCACCACCATCCCCTCGCTGCTGTTGATGCTGCACCCACAATATCTCCAAAAAGGCGGCTTCCTGGGAGTAGCTACTCCCATACACTGCAGTTAATTACGGGATCCGCCTCCACAGTGGTCTCACCAATTTCTTTGGGAGCCGAAATGCAGGCAGCAGTTTATGTGTGCCCACTGACTGGTAAAGATGAAAAAGGGGGGAGCCCAGTGAAAAGCAGGATGGCAGCAATGGGACACGGTTCTGCTCCCCATTTACTCAAAAAGCCTCTTCATGCATGTAATGTTTAAAGAAAACTACAGATTCCCACATACAAAACAAGATAATCAGGAACCTACAAGAATAACTTCCTATAATAGTAACTTTAAGCAAGTAAGATTTTATTGCAATGTTTTAAAATATGCTCTTTACACCAAAACATTAAAGTTACATTTTTATGCAAACAAATCATGCCCTTTATTTTTTAAGAGCAGCAAGATTAGACTAATTTTTTTCCTGTTCTGGTTCACAACTTTTTTTTTCAAACCTAATAGGGTTTGAGTGCCTTTAAAAGGATCAAGAGAAGCAAAAATCAAAAAGTGGATGAGAATGGTTTAACCTGATCAATTCATCTGGCAAGTAACATATACGCAGAGTCAGGCTTCCAAATTGTTAACTTGTTTCAGATTCTTTTGGAAAACAGGGATTTTTTATTTTTTTTAAATAGAGTCAGTAACCAAAGCCGCCCTCTAACCCTGGTCTGCTCTTATATTTGCATTTGTGCAGATGAAAGATTTCAGACTCTATGATCAAAAAATCAAAGTTTTACCTGGAAACCTCTATTTCTGCAGCCTTTGGTTTGGGTCTCATAAAGCTGCAAAGAAAGCTGTGGAGTGCTATTTGGTGAGACTGTGGATAGGGGTTAGTTCTACTGAAGGATCACGCACTTCAGAGTTCCAGTGCGGGGTACGTGGAAAAAGGGTCGGATTTCCTCACCAGAGAATGATACTGAATGATAAGCAAAGATGAATTCCTTGCTACTGGCATCAAAAAATTCCACACAACCTTCTTCATAATCCAGGGCCACATATATCCTAGAGAGTTGCCTGCTTAAATAAAAAGAGATTTCATCATACATAGTAAAAACAGAGATTTCTGAATTGTATGATCTTTCTTTTTTGTGCTGTACTGCCCAGATTCCCTCCGATGGATAGCCGATACGTCCCTTCTTTCTGACAGAACCTCTTGAGATCCCAACAGCCCACGTGTCATCTGAGCACACTTCTACTTCCCAACAGTGTCTTCCAGAAGTGAATCTCTCACGGCCCAACACAAAGGGCTCGCTGTCAAATCTCTCTGGATTGTCAGGTAGCTGCTGAGCCCTTGGAAACATTCTCACATTCATCAGGTTCTGAGACAGAAGAAGCTCAGGATGTGCTGTCTCTGGGTCCAGAGTCACATTCACTACAAGGGAGAAAGTAGGAAAGACAAAAATGCTATGCAAGAAATCATGCTAGGTCAGACCAAGGGTCTTTGTAGTCCAGCACTCTGTTCCAATAGTGAGAAGTCTATGGGAAATCCAGAGAAAGCACAAGGGTCCAATAGCACCTTCCCGCTTATGCTTCCTAGCAAGTGATTTGCAACAGAATGTGTCCTTCAGTTCTGGAGAAAATGTATATCCATAATGACTAGCAGCTATTGATAGTCTTATCTCCTATATAAAAGTTCGTATGTTTGTGTGAGGCGAAGACTTCATATTGGCTGCCTGTAAAGATTCTGTGGAATCCTGGAATTTGCAGTTTAAGGAGAAGCCTTT
Organism: Ctenosaura bakeri; assembly: GCA_948474755.1. NCBI lineage: Eukaryota > Metazoa > Chordata > Lepidosauria > Squamata > Iguanidae > Ctenosaura > Ctenosaura bakeri. The sequence continues at coordinate 87,050 of CAOLHI010002319.1, forward strand.
AGGATTTTCAGCCAGAGAGCTCTTGGGCCTGGCCAGTTGCTATGGAGATGAGGCCTGGCAGCAAGGAGGAGGGCAGTGTATTCTCTCAGGAAATAAACCTTTCTATGTTAATATCTCTGAATACAGACTGGGGTGGGGAATATGGGGAAAAGTTACAGGTACTGGGCAAGTTTGGGGAATTAGAGACACAGGATCTCAAATCTAACAAGTATTACCTAAGAGAAAATAAAATCCAAGGCAATGCCAGATACATAAGCTAGTCCTCCAATGACTTCTTCAATTTACCTTTAAAAACTCTATAATGTCCAATTTATCCATTCCAAGAAGAATTCCCACCCTCTATGAAGGCTCCAGATGTGCCTTTTATCTGTGCTAAACAGCCCACTGATTGTAGTCTTTCCTCTTAAGCAGGTTGCCCAAAACCCTTGATCATGTTGGTTCTCTCCTTTCTGTACCTTTTTCAGTTTCATGGCACCCTTTTTCAGTCATAGTACCCACAACTGTGAACTATCTTGCAGTATGGTTGTGCTACAGACTTAGAAAAAAATAAAAAGGAGTAGTTGTATAATAGATGGACATTTTAATTGAGCTATCCATCAAAACTCCAACATCTTTCTTCATCACCAGCTCAGATCCCACCAGTTAGAAGTTGGGATATTTTGTCATAATATGCATCACTTTATATTTGCTTACCTTCAATCTCACTTGTCACTTCAAATCCTATTCCCCAATTTGGGCAAAAAACCCCCTAATTTTTAAAGCAATTCATGTTTAAAAAATCTGACATTTTAAGCAAGCATGGCCACTTCACACAACACCCCTAAACCCAGGTCATTCGTGAACATGCTAAAAAGCAGAAGTCCCAGATCAGACCCCTAAGGAATGGCACTGTTCATGTCCTTCCATCTTTAATGTGCCATTTATTATTCTGTTTTCTGTATTTTAACCAGATTTCAATTTTATGACTGCTGAGTCTGCTCAGGAACCTTTGGTTAGGAAGGCTGCATGAAGCATGGAAAAGATAAGCCAAATCTCTTTCCTCTGTTTTAGGACAGAGATGGAAAACATTTTTCAGCCTAGAAGCCAAAATGCAATTTGGGAAGGTTCTTGGTAGATCACTTCTGCATGGAGGTTAAAAGCACAGGAAGCAGGTCTGAACAGAATTCTTATAGATTTTGGTGGTTTTCAGCGAAGCCTACCAGGGTCACAACTGTGAGCAGAACCTTGCAAACTGCATGGCAGGATTCCACACAACACCTTGCAAAATGCCTTGATAGTGTGCAGTGTTCACACTGCATACACTATGCAGTATAGTTCTCTTACTTGTTGTGCTCAATTTTTGAACAGCATTAATGGCTGAAGAAGCTGCAAGAACAGAAGATCTGAGGATTGTTTACAGCTTGAGATTCTCCATCCCTGCTCATCTGAATTTGGCCACTAAGCCCTGCAAAGACTACAGATGTCCTCTGCAGAGTGCTATTGGCATAAAACTCCAGGGCTCTTGGATGAAAGTGACTATCTATTTCCACCCAGTTTTGCACAGAGATCATTTGGATTATCCTAACATATAATCCAAGCCAAGAGAGGAAAAGGGCAAGCATGACCCTGCTGGTTCTCTGGGGCTTCCCAACAGCTTTCAGCATCACTGCAAACACCTGTGAAGTGATAAAACTGCAGAGTGCAGCACTGTAAGTATGAGGGGTGGGGAGGGGACATTTTAAGGGGGCAGAACGCAAGGACAGAAGACAGTCAAGAGAGTTTGCTCGTCCTCCCCTCTTGCGGTATACTCTGCTGTGCCTGAAAAGTGATGCCCACACCTCACATACTGTCTTCATTTCTAAATCACCAATTGCATGTTTTATAAGCATGCACATGTGTCTGGACTGGCCCAAAGTCACTCCCTCTGTGTGTTGCAGGTCAGGATTATGCTAGAAAGAATGCTCTCACTGAGGAAGGCACTCTTCTAACTGGAATGTTTTTGAACCACCATACCTAAAAACAAGATGTAGCAGTACTTAATCTAAGAACTGTGCAGACTGAAACAAAATTGACACACCAGAATTTGAGACCAAAATGGCAACATTAAGGACTGGCATACTCCTTTTCAAACCATTCTGTACACATTATGTCAGCTGAGAAAAGAGCACTGATATCAGCACTCTACTTCAGGAGCTGATGGCTGTGGTACAAAACAATTTCTAATCACACAAGTTCTCACCTGCATGCCAAGCTTCCTCCATCCTTCCCAGATCATTGTAACCATCTTCTTTAACCAAAAAACAACAAAGAACTTTCTTTAGCCATACCAGGGGGAGACTATAGACTGTTACCACTTTCCTATGTTGTTTTCACATGGCTGCCCCCAGATTCTCGAACATGCATCTCATAAAAACTAGACTGGCACTCTCCTTACTATCTTCCCACAAGCCAGTGAAGACCTATTTATTACATAACGCCTTTGAAAACTAATTTTTTAGGGGAAAACAGACCTTTTTATAATGTGCGGGACTTCTGTTTGTTGTTGCTGCTTCTAATAGTTTGTTTTTAGCTGGGTTTTAACTTCTTAACTTTTCTATGCTATAAATTTTCACTATGTTTGTTTTAACTGTTGTAATCCATCCTGAGTTCCAAACCAGAAAAAGACATCATTATCATCATCACCACCACCATCACTATTATTATTTCTTCAGATACTTACCTCTGTTTGGGGCTTGATGGGAAGAATCTGTTATGAAGAGGAAAACAGATAATCAGTTAATTTGATAATCAGAGTATCTTTCAGAGAACAAGAACAAATCCCCATCACATGAATTCAATCCTGAAGACAAATATTTAATTTATTATTGAATTGTTTAAAAATTTTTCCACAGCCTTCATTCAGCTGGCAGGCCAGCTAAGATACTGGCATTCTACTTGGGGAGCTGGTGCTTGGAGTACAAAGGGATTTCAGAGCGCACATTTTCACCTGCACATCATACCTGCTTTTATTTGTATTTCCAACTCCTCCACCCTTTCCAAATTATTTAAACCATTCTCTCTAACCTGATAACTGAACAAGGGACTTCATCTCAAGCCTGACCCTCTGTCAGCACCCTCCCTGTTTCAAAGAGTTACCTTTCTTTGGGGCTTGACAGCAAGAATGTGTTGAGGAGAAAAAGGTGACAAATTATAATCAGATCATCATTTCAAAAAGAACAACACAGCCTCTCACAGCATGTGAATCCTGAAGGTAACTTAATATGAATATATTAATTCCATACAGTCCGCCCTCTGCTGAGGCAGCTTCAGCACACACAAATGCTAGGTCACATGAAGCCCCATGTCCAATTATTGTCAAAAGATATGCTTGGTATGCACTGATGCATGTACATGCATGTTGCATTCACTGAAAATAATGGGATGGAGGCATTCACGTTTTTGTTTTACGTGAGGATTTCTGGACTGGAACCTGCATATATACAGAGGGCACATTGTAATTAATCTCTCAAAAACAGTATGCAAGCCTCTCTAGCACCTCAATTCAGGCACTTTCTCTTCCAGTCTTAGGAAGTTACCTGTTTCGAAAGTTTGCTCCCATATGTCTGTGATCAGAGCTTGCTCCAGATCTTCTATTGCACAGAGGGGGGGGGGAATGCAAAAAAAATTATTACAGCCATTTCCTGGACAAAACAAAAACAAAACAAACCCTCAGAATTTTCACATGCAGTGGGCCCACCATAACCCCAAGCTCATAAGCTGCAGATTCAACCCACTCAGGATGATTCAATGTACACAATACTGTACATTTGAATCCACAGTGGCAAGCACACCAGCTGCCTGCTTCTGCCTTTGAGGTGGCAGTGTTACTTTGAAAGGCAGGAGTGGGCAGCTGATGGGACTTGCCTCCACCTTTACTAGTGCCCTACACAATTTCTAACAGGGACTTACTGTATACGCCTCATATCACAAGGTTTTACAGTCTCTCTGCAAGCCCTACCAAGTAAGGCTTATACAGTAAGCCCCTTTTAAAAATGGTATAGATCAGGAGCAGAGATCCCAGCTGCCAGGGATCTCTGTGAGAAGTGGGTGACTGATGGGCATCCAGAAGTGGTGGAGGCCAAAGAATGCGTCACAGCTGGCAGCTGGGGCTTGCTGCCACCTCCATTGATGCCCTATACCCCTTATTAGAGGGACTTGAGCATTCATGATTTTTGATATCTGCAGGGGGTCCTGGATCCAATCCCCCTTGGATATCAAGGGCCCACTGTACACAGAACTCCTCATTTAAATTCAGATTATTCTATTTTAAATCATATTTAATTGTTTTAAATATGGAGTCTGTGACAAGGTATTGAAAGACCCAGGGCTCAACTCCACAATTCCATAAACGAAAAATATGCAAATAAATTGAATCATAATTTAGATAACTTCCAGTCAGCATTTGAAACAAGATCATGCAACTCAGCATAATGCTTTATCACCAAGCCTTGAATCTGCACCTAGAGAAGTGAAAGGAAAGGGGTCTTCGGAAGAAGAAAGAAGAAGCACTTTTCATTTGGACTCATGCACTGGCAAAACATTTTACTAACTGAAAAACAGATGACAGTACTTTAGGATGGCAAATTTTGAAGTGGATTTCAGTCCAAGAGAACAAACAGTAGAGAAACCAAGTCAGCCCGGTAGCATACATGGAGAGTCAGCAAGAGCAGAGATGGGGTCAAAGCAGTCCAGGATCTAAAGATGAAAAGCAGTCTGAGCAAGATCAAATGCCAGCCAGAGAGTAACAAAAAAAGGAGCATCCAAGGAGCAAGAAATAAAAAGATATATCAGATTCTGGAAAATGAGATTCTTGAGCTGCTGTTTTGCAGCAAAAAAACAGCCTTGGTTGTATTAATATATAACTACCTGTAAATTAGCACAGCTGGCCTAATCCTCCCAAAGTTTCCCTTTTAAGGCAGACTGAGGCCTTTCCTTGGGGAGATTGCCTTCATAATAGTAATTATACCAACGTAGTATAAATGGGCCCTATTTGATCTATATCACAGTTCCTATTGTTCGAGATAAGGATGCATCAAAGATCTACTTCAACCACTGAGAGATCCCTTCTGGTGGCTTCGTTGATGAGCAAGTCAGGTCCATCAAAGACAAGCTACCATCCTTCTTCAGAACTCAACAGAATGGGGGGTGAGGAAAGACAAAGAGGCTGCTCTTCTACCTCTCCCCTCACCTAGTCAAGAGGTTTTATGATGGGAAAAGATGCAGCTTTCTTTCCCCTTCTCAGAAAAAAGCATTCGGGGGCAATGATTTCCCATGATCTCTCTTCAGTTATTTTGAGGAACCCTGACGTCAGTATCCATCTAAAATGGATATGACTTCCCTTCCAACTAGCCTGGAATTACAGTGTTGCTAGGTCCACATCAGTTCACTTCCCCACATCATCCAATTTTATGGCTCCTCACCTAGGCCTGCAGGATGAGCAACACTAGTTGCCATTTACAGTTTTGGAACACTACTTGCCATTTATAGTTTTGTTTCCATAACAAACAAGCACCTGGGACATAATACATCCCCAGAAGTCTATTGATCTTTGCCACTGGGAAGCTTTCTTGTTCCACTCAATTTAAAACAAATAAATGATGATGTTTAAAAAATCATTACCCACAGAAAAAAATTAAGTACACCATTTCTGATAACACACACAGTTTAACATGGATGGCATAGCCTGATGTAAGAGAGAGGCAAACCGTTTTTTTGGGAAGGGAAGCGTGCTTTGCAACATGGAGAATTTAAACTTTATTGCCTCTGTTTTACTGCCTTTATTGGAAGTCAGCTTCCAACTAGGGGGTGTAGTCTCTATTTTCAACTATATCACCCTCTCTAAAAAACATCCAAAAGGAAAAATACAGATGAACTGACTCCAAGAATAATCATTTTGCTTCCCCTGCACACTTTTTTCATCATCTTTACCTGATAAAGAAGCCTGTGATCTTTGAAGGCTACCCTGAAATATCCTCAAAATTGCTAACAGAGGTTTTGCATATTATTATGCTTTTCCTAGTACCTTTATAGAACTCTGTGGCCTTCTGTAAAGCAGAGGTTTTCTGAGAAGTCATTCTGAGTCTCTTTTCCAAGTCTGGAGAAACATCCACCACATATCCCACTAAGTTATTCTCACATCTGGAAGGGAACATGGTTAAATTTAACAAAAATTATTCTCTTGCAATCTTGTTGCATTTAAATAGCAATACTGAATGTTAGACCAGACTCGCTTCTAGAACAGTGCCCTCATGCACCATTTCAGAATTTGAGATCTTTTGAATAACGAGCTTAAATATTTATTTATTTATTTCCAAAATATATTTGTGGCCCTGTACCAGCTGGCTTTCAGGGTGACTCACAAGAAAAATGCAAATGAACTTCAAAGCCCACATACAGACAAAAATACTGTAATGAAATAATGAATTAAAAACACCAAGCAATTTAAAAGAGATGATACAGCCATCAATAGAGGAACTAAAAACGCTCCAGACAAACCTGCCACGGCAGCAGAAATACAAGAAGTCTTGAGCAAATAAACAACTCTTTGCCCACCATCAAAAACAAAGGCTGATACAGATTTGTCCATTTCAGCTCACTTCCAGAAGATTTTAACAGTACCTGAAATAATGGCTGTGGAAAGAGGCAGAACTGACACATTTCTCCATTTGTATACTCCAGTCTCACAGCAAGTTCTTTGCTGCTCTTTGTGGGAAGAGGATGAGCAAAAAGAGAACACTGGTGGGCCTGTGGGTTCGTGCTGATACACTGCTTAGTTTGCATTTGAAATAAAATATGGCTTACTGGAAAAGACAACAATGCTGGAGAAACTGAAGGCAACAAGAAAAGAGAAAGACAGCATTACAGATGGACTGACTCAATAAAGGAAATCAGAACCCTCAGTTCGCAAGACTTGTGCAAGGCTGTTCTTCAAGTTGGAGCTGTCTGCACTAAGCTAAATGGACACACTGTTTGATTCTGTATGAGGCAGCTTTTGAAAATCCCACTTTCTAAGACAAAACTTGATTTCTAACGACAAATACAACCATCATCAAAGTGGAAGTGTAAAAGGCTCTTCTCCTCTCCCAAAAACTACATGATATCAGATCCTAAGGACTGCAGATTGTTATGAGATACATGCCAGGGCCACACAGGATAGCAAACTGAAAAGGGCTTGGGCTTGGATTTTAAAACTAAGTTTGCAATTTTGGGACTCACCATCCAGAACTGGCAGCAGTGTTCTGTGCTTTTGAATAATTTAAAAACACAAAGTTGGATTAAAAAATGGAAAGACTGGAAAAAATTGTTTTGTATTTTCAGTGAGCCTGAAGATGGAGTGCAGGTGAAAAAAAGCACATTAAAAACAGGAGGCCAGTATCAACTCTAGAGAGAGAAACATATGTGCCATGAAAAGTACTAAAGGAAACTTCCCAAACACACTCCACACTGAACCTCACACAAACAATGCAGTACAGAAGGAGCCACATCCATACCTGGTCAAGGAATTTCTGATGTCCTAAAAAAGAACATGGGAGAAACAGGTTAACTCACAGACTGGATAAACCCTGTTTTGTTCTCACTTTAATGGGGAATTCCTTTAACTCCTCTTTTGTCAAAGAGAAAAATTTCTCCAATGATTTACAGTCCTCCCCCTACATTTGTGAGTTTGACCATTGCAAATTTGATTTATTTGTGAACATACGTCTTCTACCCCCCCACCCAAACCATTCTCTTCTTCTCATTCCCTTGCATTTTGCCAGGTGAGGAGAAGGCAGGCAAGAAAAAGGCAAGGGAATGGAGGGAAGGCACACACATGTGTTCTCCCCTCTGGAACCCCCCTTGCTCAAATCCCCATGCATTTGGTCCTGGCCGGAGAACACACACCAAGGCAAAATGCATGGGAATGCTGAAGGAGGCTTGTGTGTACCTCTCTTTTCTTCTTGGTCCTGGCAGGAGAACACACACCAAGGCAACATGCATGGGAATTGTGAAGGAGGCTTGTGTGTACCTCTCTTTTCCTCTTTGGAGCTCTCCCACCCATTCCCATGCATTTGGACCCAACACAGAGAAGTGCAAGGGAACGGAGGGGGGCTTTCCCTCCAGAGTTCCCCTCCAATTCCCATGCATCTTTCTCCAACGCACTTTTGTGCTGAGGCAAAAGGCAAAGAAATTTGAGGGGAGCCTCAGAAGGCATGGGGGGCACAGGGGAGGATGTATTTGCAGTTTTTCCACTTTCATGAGGGTTCTGCACCCCAAACCTTTGCAAAAGTGGAGGGGCCACTGTATTTAATCCTCAAGACCTGGATACAACCTATGTGTCAAATCCCACCTGCAGGAATTCACTGGCTGGCTGTAGACACTTCTCTTCCATCTCTTTGATCAGCAGAGTGAGTCGGGAAATCTCTTCAGAGAGTTTGGTGAGGATTTTTTCTTGCCTTTTCTCCATCTCTTTCTCCAGATCTTCCAGCTGAGCAAAGCAGAAATGCTGTTTCTCTTCAAGAAACCGCTGCACTGTCTCAAAGAGAGATTTCGTCTTCATCTTCTCCAGGTCTAACTGTGTCTGAGGAAAAACACATCCAAATTAAAGGAAGGACAGAGAGAATATGAGGTTCAGTGAAGGAAACAACAACAAAATAGAAAGGAAATTATGGTCTTGATTATAAAACAAAATCATAGTACACACTGTGGTGATATCTTAATTAGACCACATAAAAGATGTGATTCATTTTACCTTTTTAACAACAGGAAGGGAACAGAAGTTACTTCCTATTTTTAAAACAGGCCTCTTATTGGCCTAAATTGGCCCGGGGGTGGGGGGGCAAAATGTGGTAAAATGCTTCCCACACCACTTAGAAGGCACTGGGGACAAAAAACACACTGAAATATCCTTACAATAAAGTTAGCTGTTCTAAATAGACCATTGTTCTATTTCAGGCATTTTTGCTTTTTACTGCTATTTTTAAAGTAGAGCCATTATGCTTTCTGTATATTTGCTTGTTTTTAATGACTGGATCATTCTTGTTTTGTCTTTTATCTAATTCGAGCATCTCTTTTTTGGCAGAAAAGTGCATTATAAATTTTAGCAACTAATCATACTGAGTACGGCAAGATATTTGTGCCCTCAATTTTTAACTTGCAGGCCAGGACCATGGTAAAATATTTATATTGTCTCACACTGTGATATCTGGAGTCCGTAGTGTGGTTTGTGAAGGAGGGGTGATATTGTAACCTAACATCCCCTTCATTCCTAAATCGTTGGAAGCTTTGCCCAAATCCCCTTTGTGCATCTCTGAAAGGGAGACAATTCTGAAATGCATTTATTTCAGGAGAGAGGAAGATAAAGCTATTCTACAAGCTTTTTTAAAAAAATGTTAGTTTAGCAACAACAAAAAACAGCTTGCTGTAAGGTACACTTGTACATATAACGTCCTTTTTAACAATGAGGAAAAAGAATGGAGCCTGCTGAAGCCAAATGAGTTAAAAGTTCACAGAAGCACTGAAATTGTTCACAGCCAGGGTCAAAGAGTCTGGAAAACGATATTCATTTAGAAGGAGTATGCCTCCTTTAGTTTCTGCAGAGGAGGTGGGGCAATATTTAATCTTCAGGACATCCATAGGGAAACAGGAAAGGAATTCTGCATGTATTTAGAGGCATTTTTACTATAATCAGGTAGATGTAATTTACATAATGAACATAATTTGTAGACACCTGGCTGAGAGCTCTCTCACTCATATAAGAATAGTCACTTGACGCTGCAACTTCCATTTTATTTCACCACTAAGAAAGATCTGAACATGCAGACTAGGATGCTTTTTATGAGCTGTCTGGAATACGCAAACCAACCTTCATCCTTACAAGATATCACTTGAAAGCTTCAGTCATCAACTTGCGTATCTAATCAAAACTGAGGCCATAACGACCAGATATACATTGTCCAATCCAGAAAATATATTTCTCCTTATTGATGAAGGGATTGGGTGACCACCCCTTAATACACAGCCTCACCATATCAGCCTTAGCAGTTGTCTACCTGATAGTCCTTCGTTCTCAGTTCCTGAAAATATTTCTGGTTCTTAAGCTCTTCTCTTTTTTCTCTTAGAGATTTCAGATGGATCTTGTTTTTTTCCTGTAAAAGCAAAAAGGGTTATGCTTTCCACCTGAATCCAGTCAATGACCTCCTTCGAAAACTAGGCTTAATCTCATAGTAAATGCTACATGTTAGCTAACAAACATTCCTAAGTTTTAACCTGGGGAGGAAAAAATCAGGTAAGAATTGTGATTTTGCTCCTTCTCTGTCTTCACTGGTCCAAGTACAGTGAATGATGTTTAGAGAACAGATATTAAGAATCTTTAACTATAAGTTCATTCTAGCAGTGGCTTAAGTAAAGACAACACTGTCAATTAATCATTGTACAATATATCAAAGGGTCCAAGGTTCACATGCATTCTTGGCCACTTTTGAAGGAAGAGGATGCATTATTTCATTAAAAATTGTAATTATAACAGCAATTAACTATTTTTGGGGGGCTGGGTTTGTTGGGTGTAGTGTGTAGGAAGACTCTCCTGAGCATGTCCAGAATGTCAAGCTACACTATTGTTCCAGGCCCCTGCTGACTGTCCCAGGCAGGAAAAACAAGTAACTCAGACACAATGTGTCCAAGCTAGTCAGCTATTTACTTGAGCAAAGCATAATATATATTACAAGCAAGTCATGAAGCAACTGAACACATTGAGATCATGGGGTAAAAAAAACAGCACTAGACCACTCCCATACATAACATGATGGAGGCATACACTTAACAATCAGTGTTTTCCAGGCAGCCTTATTCATGGAGATATGAACTTCCAGCCTCCTGACTGGCATCCCCAGCACACCAGCCTTGACAACACAGCTCCAGCTGTGGTAGACAGACGCTATGACCTTTACCACCCACAGCTTACTTCGTCAAAAAAGAACTCCATTACATTTTGCAACAGTCACCAGGGTTAGTACAAAACTCACTACAGTTTTAAAAAGAAACTTCCTAAGCTCTAGTCTAGCTACCTTATTCCTCCTCAGTGAGTAAACTGTGCATTATAGGGCATCAGATCTGCATCAGAGTAGCTGTCCCCATCGCTCACATCTGTGCAAATCCACTGAGATGTGTATTCCATCATTTCACAGGGGGCATACAGCACTGCTTTCAAACATGTTAATGAATACATGCATAAATAGGTATGCACATGCACACAGACACATAAAAAAAAAGTCAGAGATCAGCTGTAGTGTCAAGGGATAGTTTAGAACATCCTTACACTGAAGATAAGTTCTGGGTAGATTCACCCCTAAGTATAAGAGCATGCAAAGCTCTCATTCAATGCAGTCAACAATGTCCCTTCAAGTTAACTCCGAATTATGGCGACTTTATCATATGGTTTTCTCAGAGGAGGTTTTCTACTGCCTTTCTCTGAGGCTGAGAGAGCATGACTTGCCCAAGATCACAACCTGAGTTTCCATGGCTGAGTAAGGATTTAAACCCTAGTCTCCTGTATTCTTAACCCAACACTTAAACCACTACACCAAACTAGCTCTAAGTTATCCCTGTTGTTGTGTGCCTTCAAGTCATTTCAGAATTCTGACCACCCTAAGGTAGACCTACAATGGAGTTTATTTGGTAAGGTTTGTTCAGAAGGGGTTTGCCTTTGTCTTCTTCTGAGGCTGAGAGTGCATAGGTAGCTGAAGGTGACCCAATGAGTTTCCATGGCCAAGCAGGGAGCTGAACCCTGGTCTCCAGCATCATAATCTAGCACTCAAACCACTACATTGTGCTGGCTTAAGGTTATCATAAAAGCATAAAAAGAGCCATGCTGGGGCTATTTAGGCCAACCTTCATTTCACACCATGGCCAGTTGCTCATGGAAGCCTGTCTGCTAGGCATGAATGCAACTAAATCTTCTGTCTCATACTTCCTAGCAAGTGCAACATAGAGGCACACTGCCTGTCATAATGGAGAGCCATATGGCCATTCTGACTGCTAGCCATTTATGCCCCCCATGAATTTATCCCGTCCTCTTTTAAAGCTCTTCAAGTTGACAGTCATCACTCCATCTGGTGGCATGAATTCCATGGTTTAACCCTGTGCTGTTTGGAGAAGTACTTCCTTTTATGTTTCATGGATCAGTGAGCGTACCCAGGTTCTAGCAATATGGCAAAGGAAGGAAGGTTTCTATTTAAAATTATGCAAAGCATGTGGAATGTATACAGTGCTATTGTGTCTCCCCACAATCACATTCTCATCAAGTTGTGCTTTTAATTGTATTTTAATTGTACTTTTAACTGTACTTTAATTGTACTTTTAACTATGATATATTTGAACTATAATATATTTGTAATTAATTGTTCTATGTGTATTTTAACTATGATTTTTAGCTCTATCTATTCTGTACCCCACCTCAAGTCTTGGGGAGAAGTGGGTAACAAATAATTTTTTTGTAGTATTATTATTATAGTGAACAGCCACAAATTCTGCAACTTTTCTTTCTACTTGCTTTAGTAACTTGCCCTTTTTGCTTGCCTCTTTCCACACTTTCTTTAGCTCTACTGTATTTTTTGTTTCATGTACAATGACTAGAACTATACATAGTATTTCAGACATGATTTATCTAAGGCCATATAATACTGGAAGTTTTATTTTTAACTCCTTTTGTAATTTTGGCCAACATGAAAGAATAATGCTTAAAAAATCATTATTATTATTATCATCATCATTTTTATTTCTTCCTCTTCCTACACCAGCTGCATAATTAACCAACATTTTCACTGCACTGTCTACTATCACCCTACCACATCTTTCTTAGGCCATTTCTGCCCTACACTGTTCTAGTGCGATGATTCCACTTTCAACATCCTGTGGAATCCTGAGGTTTGCAGTTTAGGGAGGGGCCTTTGGAATTCTCAGCCAGAGAGCTCTTTGGCCTCAGTAAACTACAAACCCCAGAATTCCACAGGATGTTGAAAGTGGAATCATAGCACAGTAACAGCGTGGTGCGGAATTGCTCTAACAGAGACACAGTAGGGTGGTGGTTTACAGCATAGTGAAAATATTGGTCAATTGTGCAGCTGCTGTAGGAAGAGTTAGAAATAAAAACTGTGATGATGATAATTATCATTTTTAATTATCATCATCATCATCATCATTATCATTATGATTTTTCCTGTTTTAATTATTATTCTTTGCAATATACGAAATTATTTTTGTATATGTCTGTCCCAATGTGCATCACTTTACACTGGCGTATACTCAAATCCAAATTGCCATCCACCCCAGCCTCCAGGGCGTTTCTGAAAACTCTGGAGAAAGAAATCAAGATTATTTCTCTTCCATCCTACCTTATACTCCTGGAAAGCCTCTTCCACGGGAAACGAGTCGTGGCCTCGGTGCTCCTTGGACTTGTCGCACACCACACAGATGGGGGCTTCATCCTCCCTGCAGAAGAGTTTCAGGGGCTCCTGGTGAATCCTGCACACGCCCTTCACCTTCCCGTCCCCCGCCTCGTCTCTTTTTCGTCCCTCCTGAAGTTTCTTGACCAGTCCCGCCACGTTTGCCAGCTGCCTGTTTGGCTTGAAGGTCCTCGGCTGAATTACGACTCGGCACTGAGGGCAGGACTTTCCCACCAGACGCCCCCCAGCACTGGGTTAGGCAGGCCTGGCAAAAATTGTGCCCACAGTCTATGGTCACTGGGTCTGCGAAGTAGTCCAGGCAGAGGGGACAAGTCGTTTCCTCCGACAGGCCCTTGGCCGCACCCGCCGCCATGGCCGCCTTGGTCTTTCTCGGCAGCTGAAGAAGTTGGCGCGCTAACTTTCGTTTCTTAGTTCAGGCAATGCCTGAGTGCTTGCTTTCCGAGAAATGCCTCAGAAACGGAGGAGGAGGAGGAGCAGCCTCACTGTGCTAAAGTCCAGAGTAAAAGCTAGAAAGAGCGGGAGGACTTCATGCATAACAGTGCTGGGAAGGGCTTTTGAAAATTTGTTTCGAAAAGTTTAAGGTTAAATTGCTAGTCGGTGTGGAGGAGTTGGTGCAATAACCGGATGCAATTCACTATATGTAGTGAATTATATATGAATTCACTATATATAGAGATATATACACATACACACACATATAAATACATACATATACATACACACACATATATATATTTAAAGACCATCCAGCTGCAAACTTTGGAAAGGGATTTAGCAACTAGCTGCAAAAGCCTGGTTCCCGCCAAAATGAGACCGTCCAGCTGCAAACTATTTGGGAAGGGAGGAAGCGATTTAGAAACTAGCTGCCGAAGCCTGGTTCCCGCCAAAATGAGACCGTCCAGCTGCAAACTATTTGGGAAGGGAGGAAGCGATTTAGAAACCAGCTGCCGAAGCCTCGTTCCCGCCAAAATGAGACCGTCCAGCTGCAAACTATTTGGGAAGGGAGGAAGCGATTTAGAAACTAGCTGCCGAAGCCTCGTTCCCGCCAAAATGAGACCGTCCAGCTGCAAACTATTTGGAAAGGGAGGAAGCGATTTAGAAACTAGCTGCCGAAGCCTGGTTCCCGCCAAAATGAGACCGTCCAGCTGCAAACTATTTGGGAAGGGAGGAAGCGATTTAGAAACCAGCTGCCGAAGCCTCGTTCCCGCCAAAATGAGACCGTCCAGCTGCAAACTATTTGGGAAGGGAGGAAGCGATTTAGAAACTAGCTGCTAAAGCCTCGTTCCCGCCAAAAGAAGACCGTCCAGCTGCAAACTATTTGGGAAGGGAGGAAGCGATTTAGAAACTGGCTGCCGAAGCCTCGTTCCCGCCAAAAGAAGACCGTCCAGCTGCAAACTATTTGGGAAGGGAGGAAGCGATTTAGAAACTGGCTGCTAAAGCCTCGTTCCCACCAAAATGAGACCGTCCAGCTGTAAACTATTTGGGAAGGGAGGAAGCGATTTAGAAACTAGCTGCCGAAGCCTCGTTCCCACCAAAAGGAGACCGTCCAGCTGCAAACTATTTGGGAAGGGAGGAAGCGATTTAGAAACTAGCTGCCAAAGCCTCGTTCCCGCCAAAATGAGACCGTCCAGCTGCAAACTATTTGGGAAGGGAGGAAGTGATTTAGAAACTAGCTGCCAAAGCCTCGTTCCCACCAAAATGAGACCGTCCAGCTGCAAACTATTTGGAAAGGGAGGAAGCGATTTAGAAACTAGCTGCCAAAGCCTGGTTCCCGCCAAAATGAGACCGTCCAGCTGCAAACTATTTGGGAAGGGAGGAAGTGATTTAGAAACTAGCTGCCGAAGCCTCGTTCCCGCCAAAATAGCACCAAACTGATGTGTCGGTCTCCTCCACAAAATACATTTGATACGCCACGTGATTTTTTTTAAAATACTATTTCTAGTAACATATGCCCTTTTGATACAATAATACTACACACTACGAACTGAACAAAAACAACCCCATAAAAGCTACAGAAAATGAAAGCCTTTACATAAACCATGTATTTTTAAATAATATTTTTATTAACATACAATTTTAATACAATAAAACTACACACTACAAACAGAACACAAAAAAATAAATAAAAGTTACAGAAAATGAAAACCTTTAGATGCACCATGTATTTTTTTAAAACAATATTTTTATTATTTATTTATTTGTTTGTTTGTTTTATTTCTAGGCCGCCTTTCTCCGGAATTGGGACCCAAAGTGGCTTCCAACAATACATGCACATTTAAAAACATTAAATACATTCAAAACATTCAAAACAGTTAAAAACATTAAACAGATATAAAATCATAACACTTCAAAGGATATTTCAACACAACAGTTAATAAATAAAGCTGCCTGGCTTACATTAAAGCCTGTTTGAAGAGAAAATTTTTTGCCTATGGGCAAAAGGAAAACAGGGAGGGGGCCCACCTAGCCTCCTGTGGAAGAGAGTTCCACAGGGTGGGAGCAGCCACCGAGAAGGCTCTCTTCTGTGCCCTCACCAGGCAAGCCTGAGATGGAGGTGGGACAGAGAGAAAGCCTTCCCCAGAAGATCTTAAGGTTCTAGGGGGCTTGTACAAGGAGATGTGGTCTTTCAAATAGCCCGGACCTAAGCCATTTAGGGCTTTATAGGTCATAACCAGCACTTTGAATTGTGTCCAGAAACAAACAGGTAGCCAGTGGAGCTGTTTTAGCAAGAGAGTTATATGCTCCCTGTAACAGGCCCTGGTCAGCATTCTAGTTGCCACATTTTGAAGTTTCCAAACAGTTTCCAAAGGCAGCCCCACACAGAGCACGTTACAGTAGTCCAATCAAGATGTCATCAAAGCTTGTGTCACTGAAGCCAGATCCTGTGGTGGGGTCAGTCTCAGCTCAGTCTAGATGACCTCTGGGTGTGAGGGGAAAGCAGTTAATTTTCTCTGCAATTTTTTTTTATTTATTTATTTGTATCCCGTCTCTCCATATGGATCGAGGTGGCAAACAACTTACAAATAGCATGTATTTCTATAAGTATTTCTATACATGCCCCCAACAAGCTGGGTACTCATTTTACCGACCTGCGGAAGGATGGAAGGCTGAGTCAACCTTGGAGCCCGGCAGGATCAAACTCACAACTTTGTGGCTTGCAGTACTGGCATTTAACCACTGCACCACCAGGGCTCCAATTGAAGTCCCACTGTGTTTGAAAGAAAGACAATGAAACTTTGTATAATGGAATGTTATCTGTTTGGCTCGACTCGCTAGCCCTTGGCTGCGCTACAGAAGATTTGCAACATATGTAGACACTGGTGGGAACCTACGTACAACAGATCTGTTTCCTTTCTTGTTCTGTTTCCATTTCTTGAGCATGTGCTGATTGTACTGGAAAATGTATAAATCGCTGTGAATATGAAGAGGAGAGGCTCAGTCTTTTGGGAACGATCCCACTGAGACATTGTGCACAATAAACAATTTTCCTTAATCCGTGGGTCTCTATCTCTGTTCTGTAACAATCTGACATCTCAAGGAAAGGGCGCAGCTGGTGCACAAGTTTTAATTGTGCAAATTCACTCCTGGCCACTGCTGAGATCTGGGCAGCCAAGCTAAGAGTTGAATCCAGGAGGCTGTGACCCTGAGATTTCAGGGGAAGTGTAACCCCATCCAGCATAGGCAAAGTCCCTATTCCCTGATCTGCCTTTCAACTGACGAGGAGCACCTCTATCTTGTCTGGATTAAGCTTCAGCTTGTTTGCCCTCATCCAGTCTGTTCCTGACAGCAGACGTTGGTTCAGGACCAAGACAGCTTCCTTGGAATGAGATGGAAAGGAGAAGTGGAGTTGGGTGTCATCAGCATATTGGTAACACCAAACCCCAAAACTCCAGATGACCTCTCCCAGTGGTTTCGTGTAGATGGCGGACAAAACAGAACCCTGAGGGACCTCACAGGCCAACAGCCAGGGAGTTGAACAGGAGTCCCCCAGCACCACCTTCTGAGTTTTCCCCTCCAGAAATGACTGGAACTGCTGCGTAACAGTGTCCCCAAATCCCATCCCAGAGAGTTGGCCCAAAAGGATACCATGGTTGATGGTACCGAAAGCTGCTGAGAGATCTAGCAGAACTAACAGGGACACACTCCTCCTCCTGTCTAGTTCCCGCCATAGGTCATCCACCAAGGCGTCCAAAGCTGTCTCCATACCATAAACAGGCCTGAAGCCAGATTGAAATGGATCTAGATAATCAGTTTCATCCGGAAACCCTGGGAGCTGGGAGGCCACCACACGCTCCAGAACTTTGCCTAAAAAAGGGATGTTGGAGACTGGCCGATAATTATTCAGGATGGTGGGATCCAGGGAGGGCTTTTTTAATAGTGGCCTCACCACAGCCTCTTTTAAACATGCTGGGAACTTTCCTTGCTGCTGTGAGGCATTCACCACTCACATTTAACACAAACAATTTTAATACAATAAAACCAAACAGTACAAACAGAATAAAAAAGCTACTGAAAATGAAAACCTACAACCAAAACTACAAAACAGGTTTACCTTAATAAATGGGAAACGAGTTGAAGGTGCACAACAACAACAACAACAACAACATATGGCAATTTCCGCATTACACTGTTATGGTGCTAGTATTCCACTTTCAACCTCCTGTGGAATTCTGGGGTTTGTAGTTTACTGTGGCCAAAGAGCTCTCTGGCTGAGAATTCTAAAGGCCCGTCCCTAAACTGCAAACCCCAGGATTCCACCAGAAGTTGAAAGTGGAATAACAGCACGGTGCGGAAATGGCCTTAGAGCATACTTAAGAAATTCAGTATTCTCTGCCTAAGAAAGGGGCCAGTATCTATAATCAGGACGGAAATAACCTGGATCTTAACAGAAGTTACTTTGCTGCTACTAATGGAGCTGAAATTTTATTACCTGGATTTTTCTACCCTTTGTTCCTAATCCCCATATGGCCAAGAAGGAGAGTGGCCTCTTTCTGCACTGAGATCCCTCCAGACCATCTTAACTGACAACAGAAGTTAACATCTGACACAAAGTGTAGGCTTGTGACTCTAACATAATCTCTCTTCTTCTCCTGTATGATTTTTAACATCTTTGCCTGACAAAGAAGCCAATGTAGCCTCAAAAGCTTGCTTGATGTATTTTTTGCTTTTTAATTGGCCCAATAAAGTTATCACTCTTTTGCAGATTTTGTATTTTGTTGTAATATTTCAGTTTTCAAGACCTGAGCAAGTCTGTTGATGCTTAGGGCTCTTGGAAGTCTCTCTTTCATAGCGTCACCATAAGTTGAAGTCAGCTTGATAACAAATAACATTTCATTAAGCTGCTTATAAAAATCCACCCTGTAGCATATAGTAGCCTTCCTCAAACTAGTACATTTAGATATAGACAACATTTCCCATAATCTCTAGCCAGCAAGTGGGTTGGGGAAAAGTCTGTATATGAAAAGTCTGCATGAACAGAAAAGATGCAGCCCTGTTGTGGTCCACTGAAGATATATTTTGTTGTTGTTGTTACCAGTATGTGCCTTCAAATTGTTTCTGACTGACTTATGGCAACCATAAGGCAAACTTATCATGGAGTATTCTGGGACTGAAGGTGTGTGACGTCGTGCTGGCTCTCAGACATACGATTCATTCATTCATTCATTCATTCATTCATTCATAGTATTCATACTCTGCCCTTCAGCCAAAAAAGCTCTCCCTTAGTCTAAATATATTGGCCCTTACCCCACGTGAAGAAAAAAACATCCTGAGACGTCCTGAAATGGAGCTTACCTCAGTCCGTTGCCGCGTGGAGCAGTGCGTTTTCGCTGCTCCACACTCGTTGGCATCCTGCGGGGTCCTGCAGCGTCCAAAATGGCGGCTGCTGGCTGGCAGAGGCTCTCCACCAACCGGAGAAGCTCGCCAGCCGGAAAGCCCGCCCCCGGCAGATCTGCAGGTATGCCCTTGCGCACGTCTGCAAATCCACACCGGGCGCTGCGATGGGGCTGCACGCGGCTGCATGATTGTGCTTTTTAAAAACCACTTGAAAAGTGGTTTTTAAAAAGCATGCGGCGGCGCCACTTCTGGGCACCCTAGCATGGATTGGGGTGTGGAATTACTCTAAAGTAATCCACCCCGATCCACTTTACAGTGTAGATGACCTCGTCAGAGGTCGCTCTTCACCATTTTTAAACCCCCGTGTGGAAAGAGCCGACACACAAGAAGAGAATACCAGTGTGTGTGGGGGGGTTAAATTCAGAAAATTCTGGCTGCTCTTCTTCCATCAGATGCTCTGGCAGTGGCCATTGGGATGGCGAGAAGGCCCTTCATCAGCTGCAGGGCCCATGGACATACTATGTATGAGTTGTGCCCGCCTGCTCTTCTCTCCCTCTGAAGACAGAGCAGTGGAAGCAGGGATGGAGGGAGGGCCTTTCATCAGAATTGCACTGCGGTCCAACTTTTGGACTGTCAAATATGTGTATTGTGAATAACTATTCTAGTCTGAACGTTGTCTATCATCCACCATATTTTCTTATCTTGCACTAGTATCTTGTAAGATCAGCAGAGCTGGCCGATCCATTATTAGTCCAAGTGTAATAGGACTAAAGCAGTAAGAACAGTCTCATCCTCATTCATCTGGAATTTCAATTCTGCCAGAAAAAGTAAAAGTATCAAGAGTATAAGGGAAAAGCTTTCAGGGAACAGGACACTAAGTGGCAAAGGATGCTTGAACAGCCTAGAATCATAGAATCATAGAAATGTAGAGTTGGAAGAGACCCCAGGGGCCATCCAGTCCAACCCCCTGCCATGCAGGAACACCCTCAAAGCACTCCCGACAGATGGCCATCAAGCCTCTGCTTAAAAACCTCCAAGGAAGGAGACTCCACTACACTCCGAGGCAGCAGATTCCACTGCCGGACAGCCCTGACTGTCAGGAAGTTCTTCCTGAGGTTCAGGTGGAATCTCCTTTCCTGCAGCTTGAATCCATTGCTCCTTGTCCTGTTCTCTGGAGCAGCAGAAAACAAGCCCTCTCCTTCCTCTACATGGCATCCCTTCAAATATTTAAACATGGCTATCATGTCCCCTCTCAACCTTCTCTTATGCAGACTAAACATACCCAGCTCTCTAAGTCTATCCTCATAGGGCATGGCTTCCAGGCCTCTCACCATTTTGGTCGCCCGCCTACTCTTTCTATATTTTTTTTTTTTTTTTTTTACCCCTGTCCGAAACTGAATTGGTTTTCTGCTCTGGCTTCCAATGTGCAACACGCAAGTTTTTTTCCCCACCATGGAGATGATGACGTTTCACAACACAGGGGACACTGGTCGTAAGACCCTCAGGCTCAGGGAGCCAGTGCATCTTACCTATTCTCCAGACCTTTGGCTATGCCTCCCCAACCTGGCCACTGAAATGTGTTGCAATAGGTCGATGCTTGGGAGGTTGCTTGTAAGCAGAAATGTTGCATTTTAATGGCTAAGAGGACCAGACTAAGATTGGGGAGATCCAGGTTTAGATCCTCATTTGAGCCACAAAACCTCATAAGGCAGATATTTCTTACCCACACCTACCTCAGAAGGTTGTTGTGAGGATAATAGACAATTAGAAAGAGTCATTTGAATTTCCTGAGGTTATTTGGTGGAAAGATGGAAAATAAATGCAGTACTGTGTAATCTTTTTGAAGGGGTAGGTGCGAGTTCCATTGTTAGTATAAACCTCCTTGAGCATATGAGATAGGATGCAAGACATATTTAAATAAAAAACAAGATGACAAACACCAGAGAAATGAATTTTCAAACATAAATATATATTTGTCAATTATAAAGCCCCTTAAGACTAAGTAAATAATGTTGAAATGTTACATATACATACAGAAGAATATTATTCCAAAAAAGGAAATCTAACCTATAAATTCAAATTAAAAGTCAACCCAAAGGTAAAAAGAAAACTTGTCTTTAAACACTGGCATTTCTCCTCATGAGTTATCAAATAGCTCTAGGTGCACAGTCTGATCTTTTCTAATGACACATTTTTCTTCAGCTCCCTCTTCTCTGGTGAACCATTTCCCTCATTTCTTCTAAAGTTCTACTCTTGCAAGATGCTCCTTACAATTCACACTTCCAGTTTCTAATTACTCAGTATCCTTATATTTTATGTGTATATAATCTTAGTTTTGGAGATAGTTAGGAATGACTATTTCAAGTTACAGGAACTTGAAGTGTGCCCCAGCCCTACCTTCCTTGTTTGAATTTTGCAAAATCATGGAAACTGTAAAGTTTGCAATAAGGGACCAGTTGTTCTAAAAGCCATTAAGCTTTCAAGTAGAACATTGGTCCTTGATCTGACTTTCAAGCTGACTGATTCAAACTGCAGGCAATGGTCTCCAGATGTTGTCAGACTACAAATTCCAGCAGTCCACAGCCAAACAGCAACTGGTGAGGAAGACTTAAGTTGCAGTCCAAAAATATCTGGAGGTCTACCTAATTCTCACCCTTTTCCTAGATGGCCACTCTTCTTTCAAGGTATTAGAACTTGGAATGCCTTTTCAGGAGTTAGCAGGTCATACTGATAGTGTAACGTTTGAGTAGAAAAATGGTCAGATTGTCTCCCCAGAGAATGTTTCCGAATAGAAAATAAAAATAAATTCTTCCATATCCACATCAGAAAAAATCCATCCAGCTTTCTTCATAATCCAAGACTACCCAGATCTTCTTCGGCTTTTGTCTCAAGATCAGAGGGATGGGCTTTGGCGAAATAAAAGCAGAGATTTGACAAGGTGAGGATAAATCATCGCTTAATTCTCCTACAGCCCAGACCCCCTCACTAGGGTTAAAATCAATAGGCCTCTTCTTCTTGTCACAGTCTCTTGCAACGCCAATGGCCCATGGTACATTCTCAAACAGATTTTCCCCAAGTACTCTCCTCTGTGTTCACCTCGACCTCCCACCAATGTCTTCCTGAAATGAATTTTTCATAGCCCAGCACATAGTGATCCCAGTTAAATCTCTGTGGTTTCTCAGTTAGTTTCTGGTATTTCACATTGTATCTCGCAGTTTTTAGATCCTTTGACACCAACACTTCAGGATGTGCTGTGCTTCAATTCAGAGTCACACTTACTGAAAGGAAGAGAGAGAAGAGTTCAAAACGAGGCAGAGGAGGAGTTCAATGTGGGTATAGCATTTTCCAGGAACTATTCTGAAAATCCCCAAATGCCTCCCAGTTAATTAGTTAAATGAAAGGCTACTCTTCAGAGTCCACCCTCCAACAAAAGTCAGCAGGTTTCTTTCTGATAATTTGTTCATGGCTTTCATCAGTGTATCTGTTAAAAAAGTCCTCCTTGGATTCCCATTCCTTAACAACTCCAGAACAGTATTAAGCCTTCTTTTTCTAGGTAAGGCAACTGAGATAGCAGTTGCCTTCAAACTTCAGGCAATCTTAGATGATACACAAGTCCTAGACCCATTTCAAACAAGCTTCAAAGCAGGATATGGTCACTTTAGTGACTGATCTTCACCTAAGCACTGACAGGGATAGTGTGTCCCTGCCAGTGCTTTTGGACCTTCCAGTAGCATTTGATACCATTGATCATGGTATCCTTCTGGAATACCTAAGGGATTTGGGAATTAGAGGTACTGTGTTTTAGTGCTTCCAGTCCTATACCTTGGGCAGATTCCATATGGTGGTGCTTGGGGATAGCTACTTCTTCTCAAAAAAGCAGCTGTTATATGACATACCACAAGGTGTCATTCTATACTCAATGTTGTGTAACAACTAAAGGAAACCACTGGGAGAGATCACCGAGAGAGGGGACGTGATCGCTGTGTTTAAATATTTGAAGGGATGCCATGTAGAGGAGGCAGTGGGCTTGTTTTCTGCTGCTCCAGAGACCAGGACAAGGAGCAATGGATTCAAGCTGCAGGAAAGGAGATTCCACCTGAACCTCAGGAAGAACTTCCTGACAGTCAGGGCTGTCCGGCAGTGGAATATGTTGCCCTGGAGTGTAGTAGAGTCTCCTTCTTGGGAGGTTTTTAAGCAGAGGCTTGATGGCCATCTGTCGGGAGTGCTTTGAGGGTGTTCCTGCATGGCAGGGGGTTGGACTGGATGGCCCCTGGGGTCTCTTCCAACTCTACGTTTCTATGATTCTATGATAAAGGTGCCAATATGTTAATACTAGAAATGTGTAGGGTGGGACAGAATTCACATAGAGTTCCTTCTGCACACCAGAAGACATGAGTAATAATAAACAGTAATAATATAATAATGGCAAGTAATGATACAGTGCTTTTGTCTTTTTTTAAAAGCACTTTGTGCATATTAGGTCATTTATGCTTTCATCAGTTCTACAGAGCAGGTTGAGCATAGGTTGAGCATACTCTAGGTATGTGCAAGATAATTGACTAACAAGTAGTGATCTGGCTAATTTTGATTTCACATCTCATTTCTCAGCTCCTACAGTATTGTATTCGGATCAGCCTAACAGTCATCACTAACCAAAATAGGTTTATTATCTCTTGCATCTTGGGAGACAGAAGGAAAGAGATTAGCTTTTTAAAATTTGCTTTTATATTTTACTCAGAAAGATCTAAATCCAGCGGTTAGTCTACCCTAGAGTGAAGTTACTGAGAAACAGAACTGAATAGAAATATTGACTTACCCAATGCCTACTCTTCCTCTAGATCTTTTGTAATTTGGGACTAACAGCAGCATTTAGACGAACATATTTTATTTCATATTTGAATGTTGTTAAAGTACTATTTGCAGTGCAAAGGTAGGATAAGTATTTAATAAACAGACTGAATTTCTCTCATCTCTCCTGGTTAAATAATTGAAAGAAACCTTTGGGAATGCACACGCCATCAAAATGTTTCCTTTTTCATCACTTGTAGTTTTTGCATTTCTGTTCCTTGATGGCCCTTTTCATTATAGTCCCCGCACCCACGGAGATCATCTAGAGATCAGTCTCTTTCTTTTATCCTGGATTACACAAAGACTTTTTGTCATCACACAACAGTTTATCTATGCTAAGGTGTTCTGTTTC
This sequence comes from Ctenosaura bakeri, assembly GCA_948474755.1. Classification (NCBI taxonomy): domain Eukaryota; kingdom Metazoa; phylum Chordata; class Lepidosauria; order Squamata; family Iguanidae; genus Ctenosaura; species Ctenosaura bakeri. Next base: position 111,542 of record CAOLHI010002319.1, read on the forward strand.
CTCCCAACAAATTACTTGTTGAACAATCAAACAACCAGTGTTAAGATATCCATCAGCATTGTGCCTTCAAACTCTAAATTATGTCAGCTCTACACTGTGAGAGGCAGTGTGATGTAATGGTTTTGGGTGCCAGACTAGGAGTGGGAGAGTTGGGTTTGGATCCCCACTCAGCCATGAAAACCCAATGGATGACCATGGGCAGGTCACACACTTTTAGCCTTAGTGGAAGGCAATGACAAACTCCTTCCGAAAAAATCTTGCCAAGATCCAGTAACAGGTTTGCCTTAGGGTTGCCGTAAGTCAGAAATTACTTGAAGGCACACAGTTCTATGGGTTTTTGTTGCTGCTGCTGTTGTTGTTGTTGGAAGATTTACTTATTGCTGTCCTCGGAGGCTGAAGGACTCCCCAAGATGACTGAGGACTTCCAAGAGCCTTTCTGCACTACACCATTATACTGCTATTATTCCACTTTCAACACCCTGTGGAATTCTGGAGCTTGCAGCTTCCTGAGGCCAAAGAGCTTCCTGGCTGAGGATTCTAAATGCCCCTCCCTAAACTCCAAGCCCTGGAATTCCACAGGATGTTGAAAGTGGAATAATAGCACTGTAACAGTGTAATGCAGAAAGGCCCTTGACTGAGGCCATGTCCACACTAGCGTGTTATAGTGCTATGATTCCACTTTCAACATCCTCTGGAATCCTGGGGTTTGCAGTTTCGGGAGGGGCTGGGTGGCCCCTCCCGAAACTGCAAACCCCAGGATTCCAGAGGATGTTGAAAGTGGAATCATAGCGCTATAACACGCTAGTGTGGACATGGCCTAAGTGGGGATTTGAATCCAACCCATCCAGAATTCTAATCCAACATTCAAACCACTACACCAAGCTGACTCTATTCTGTTCTGTTCTTTTTCACCCCCAATTTAACATCTGTTGACTCAGATAACAGTCCATGCCATCTGATGAAGTCGGCTGTAGTCCATGAAAACATGCCAAATAAAGCTTGTTGGTCTTTTAAGATACCAGAAAATTCTTGGTTGCTTTTGCTGTCTGTCCTGACCTCACACCCAGCAAAACTATAATCTCTCTCCTAAGCAGTGCTATCTTTGCTTCAGGGCTTGCTTCAAGGAATCTCAAGAGGGCGAGAAACAGAAACTGAGATTCACCATTCAAAAGAAAAAGCCAATCCTATCAGTACCAAATGAATTGTTAAGAGAACCATTTAAGCTGAGATAGTAGTGAATGGTGGTATTGTTTTGTCATGTAATCTCCGTATCCAACTAGATGCCTTGCCATGCTTTAGCTCTTACTAATCCTGTCTCAGGAAGTACCATTTGCAGTACCTTCAAAATTTTTCCTCTTCCTTCATTCCTAGGAAATTACTTTTCAACAGTGCTTTAGAGTAAGGGTGAGACTCATGGGGCAGATGTTGCTGAACTGCAATTTCCAAAAGCTCTAGGCAGTATAGTTAATGGTGGAGAAGGATGAGAGTTGCAATCCAACATTAGGAGGGCCACATGATTCCCACCCCTGCTCTAGATGTGCTGCTATGTGGGAGAGAGGTGGACTGGGCCACAATTCAACTTGCTTCAAGTGGTGTACTGTAATTTTCATGTCTAGATGATACACTCTAGGGGCAAAGTGAAATGTTGCCTCCAATAATATGTTTCTTGTTTTGCAGCTACTAGGAAGGATATTTTATAGACTGCCTTTTTCCAATCAGTATCTGTATTAAAAATCAAGCCAAAAGCCACTGAAAATGGTTAATTATTCATAATTAAGAATTTGGAGGGATAACTAAGGGCCTTTCCACACTACACAGTTATAGTGCTAGTATTCCACTTTCAACATCCTATGGGATTCCAGGGTTTGAAGGTTAGGGAGGGACATTTAGAATTCTCAACTAGAGAGCTCTTTGGCTTCAGTAAACTATAAACCCCAGAATTCCACAGGATGTTGAAGGTGGAATAATAGCACTATAGCAGTGCCGTGCAGAAAGGCCCAAAGTAAAATAGCAGCTGCGTTATATTTGTTGTTGTTGTTTTGTGTGCCTTCAAGTCTTTTCCAACTTACGGTCACCCTAAGGTGAAACCATCACAGGGTTTTCTGGGGCTGAGAGTATGTGACACACCCAAAGTCACTTGGTGATTTCCATGGCCAAGCAAGGAATTGAACTCTGGTCTCCAGAGTCTGTAGTCCAATGCTCAAACCACTACATTATGCTGGCTCTCAGTTCAGTTATATATAGGAACCCATATCCAAAAATGAATTCAGAGTTATTTGTTGTTAATTGCTTTCAAGTTGGCTTCGATTTTATGGTGACACCACTGGCAACCCAACAATGAGTATTCCTTTTCTAAGAAAACCCTATGAAACTCATGAGGTTACCAGAAGTCAACAGGCAACTCAAGGGCACACACACACACACACACACACACATGAATGAGATTCTATAGGATGTTGCCATGGCTGTTCAAGTAGTAAGTTTAGGGCAAAGGGTAACAGTGGGAGGAAGAGAGAGAAGCTGGCACATTTTGAAAGAAGCTGGAAAACTGGGATGATAGAGAATCAGGACCATCTGTGCCAAACCAGGGCAGTTGAAAGGTATGCAATTGGTCTTGGTTTAGTTGGAGCTAACAAGTAGGCTTAGGCCAGGAAGTTTATGAGGATAGGAAAGACTCAAATCTCTGCTCACCCGTGAACCTCCTTGGCTGACTTTGGGCCTGTTGTTTTCCTCATAAGCTGACCTACCTCTCTGGGTTGTTGTAAGGGTAAAAGGAGGGAAAATACCATGTATACCCCCTGATCTCCTGGCAGGAAAGGTGGGATAGAAATTGAACGTATAAAAAAAAAAATTAAAACCAGGGAGGAGTATGAAATTTGTTCTCAGTTCAGGTGGGGTGACAGTGAGGTCCAACAGACCTGCTCAGTGCTCTGTGTTAACTGAGTGTGCCCACAGAAATATTCCCTCCAGATTATCTGCAACACAGAGGACTTCCAATGACTGATGTGCTAAAATACAATTAGCTAAAATACATTGTAAACCGCTTAGATAACACTCAGTTGATAAGCAGTATAGAAATAAATGCTATTGCTATTGTATCATAGTGCTATAATTGTACAGTGTAAAATTGCCCTTAGACTGCTCAGCAAAAAGCAGGGAGGGGGCTAAACCAGGCAAACCCAGAGATTAAAAAACATGCACTCATTGGTTTGACTGCAAAGCAGGGGTTAGGGATTCACCAGTGTTGACTGACAGGGGGAACATTTTCTAATTCACCTTGCTTAGGTGTGCTCCTCTATTTTAAGACTTCTCCACCAGGAGGAGTTTTCTTACTGAAAACAGAAGTGAATGGTGCAGAGGTATGTCTTGAAACAGAAAAGTACAAGGAGCTTTCACAGGAAATGTAGAGATTTTGATCCCCTCCTTCCTTATTGCAATATTCCATATAATCAAAATTGTGAATCTTTTAGCCTATTTTATGGCAATCTATCCACAAAATTATGGAAACTGTGCACCTAAAGAAACAAGAATCCATTGGATTAGATCTCTCCTTCAAGCAAAAGCAAATCAAGATCAGCATATTGCCCAAGGCTTGTGCGATAATTGTATGTTTCTGTCTTTTTAGACTTCAGCCTTTAGACTTTAGTCTTACAGGAGTCTGTATTTAAGGTCTAGAACTGTGCAAAATAGGAGGAAAATGCACACAGAGTCCCCACTTCACACCAAAAGACATGACAAAATAATAATATGACACAGGGATATAGCATATAAGTCATCTTTGAAGCATTTTGCTGCATGCCAATTATGTTCTAAGTTTTACAAAGCAGGTTGGCGATGTCCTGTAATATGAATGTGCATAAGGCAGAGACTAGTTTGTGTTTTGACAAATGACTAGTTAGTTGGTGGCTTGTTTGATTTCACAACTCATTTTCTTATCCACTGTACTTAATTGGTCATCCACAGCTTCCCTCAATCTCTCCTTCATCATCTCAACCATCCTTTCAAACTAAGGATCTTAGCATACTATACTGTTATAGTGCTATATTCCGCTTTAATTGCCATGGCAATGTCAAACAGAACCCTGGGATTTGCAGTTTATGGAAGGGCATTTAGACTTCTCAGCTAGAGAACTCTTGGGCCTCACCAAACTACAAAGCCCAGAATTCCACAGGCTGTTGTCATGGATGCTAAAGTCAAATATAGTGCTAGAAAAATGTAGTAAGATAGCTCACCGGAATGACATTATTGCTTGCACAATGGGCAACAGAAGCAAGGACATAATCTCTCAAAAATGGTTTGATTTTATGTGTTTCTTGTAATGCATTCTGTGTGCTAGCATTTTTTGTGTATTTTTGTAGTGGAAAGGTGTAATATAAATTTAATCAATGAACAAAGCTGAAGTCCAGTTGGCCTCTCCTCTGCTGTCTTTCCTTCAGCAGTAAAAGATGTTTTTATTTAGGCAAGCATTTGGTTTTGAATAGTTTCCAGCAGATTGAGCTTTAATGGAGGGTAGTGTGCTTCCACTCTGTTATGTTTTTAAAGTGTTCTTAAAACTGTTTCTAAGTTGTGTTTGTAATGTTGTTTTTAAACAGAAATTTTGTTTGATTTTGTTTGAACTCTTGTATTAATTGTTCTTTTAGTTGCACTGTGTGTTTAAATGGTTGAAAGCTTCCTTCATTCCTGTGGTGGGAGAACAATCAGATATAAGATGTGTACAGTCGACCCTCCATATCCATGGATTCAACCAACCACAGCTTGAAAATATTTTAAAAAAAAATCCAAAAGGCAAACTTTGATTTTTGCCATTACAAGGGATGCCATTTTACAACTCCACTGTATATAATGGGACTAGGGCATTCACAGATTTTGGTGTTCATGGGGGAGGAGGTCTTGGAACCAAACCTTAGTGGATATCAAGAGCCCATTGTATGTACATCCATCCATGCATACATGCATTAGTAAATACAGTATCCTTTCCACATTTGTGAGGGTTCAGGGTGCAGAACCCTTATGAAAGTGGACAAATTGCAAATCACCCCCTCAACGTTCCCCCTTCCATTCTCCTCTGGAGTTCCCCTCTCCCATTCCTTTGCTTCTGGCCATGGTGCTCCGGGGGGAGAAAAAAAATGCAAGGTAGAGGGTTTACTGGTATTTTCTCTTCAGTTGGAGAAGAGCAGAGTGCTGAATTATGGCATTTTAACTACTTCTGGTCACCATCTTGAGAAAGGAGATTCTTCTCAGAGAGGAGGCATAGGAGCAAAGAGGGTACTTGACCAATCAGTGGTCATTACACAGGAGAATGTGCAGCCACGTAGCAGAAAGGACACACTTGCAGCGGAGGGGGTGCTCACCCCAAAGGGGAAAAAACAAATTTTAGCCTTGCAAGCCAGGGGTGAGGAATGCAAGGGAATAGGAAAAGGAGAAGCAGGGCAAGCAAGCCCATGCCTCATGAAGAATCAAATTGGCCAAGATCAAACACGTGAACATGGAGGGAGGACTGTACATAAATTTTCCTGCCGAAGCCAGTATTAAGCAACTTCTCTCATGTCTTACATAACTGAAAGAAGGATGTTTTTCAACGTAGGACACAAATTCAACTCCCATCTCCCATCAAGTCCCCCTTTCTCTTTCAGTCCCAGAAGGTATAGATGTGTGGATGGCTTCCTTCAAAGACTGTTATATAGAACTAAAGGTGACAGAATTGTTCAAGCTACCAAGCAGGTTATTGGTTGAAAAAAATATCCTGGCACTTTCACAAACAGAGAATTTCTGGTTTTGATCATTGTGCAAATTATGGTCACACTTTTTGCAATCATTGTGTATTCTTTAAGTATGGAGAATATGTCCAAACACTGAAAAGTCTAAGAAATTGATATTTGTTGTTGTTTGCTGTCAAGTCAGCTTTGACTTAGGGCAGCCTTATGGATGAGAAACCTCAGTGAATGGGAAGTCAGTTTTTTATTCCCTAAATGACCGTAGTTTAAAAAAATTAATTTTCTTAAACCCTTCTGGCTTAGCAGTGCTCTGCCTCTATTCCCCAAAGGTGAAGAATCATAGAATCTTAGAGCTGGAAGGGATCAAAAAGCCCATTTAGTCCAACCCCCTGCCAGCTAATGCACTGCAGAGATGGCTATCCAACCTCTGCTTAAAGATCACCAAAGCCGGAGAGTTCACCACCTTCTGAAGCAAATTCATTTCATCTGGAATAGCTCCTATAGTAAAGAAATTCTTCCTCATGTTTAGGTGGAATCTCTTTTCTTGTAACTGAAATCCATTGGTTCTTGTTCTAGTTTGTGGACCAGCAGAAAACAAGCTGCCTCCATCTTCTAAGTGATGTTCCTTCTGATATATAAAGATTGCTATCATGTCGCCTTTCCATCTTCTCTTCTCCAAGCTAAACATACCCAGCTTCCGAAGTTGTTTATCATAAGGAAATGAAAGAAGAAGATAAAAGTTGCTTCCAAATGAATTTTTATTTTCCATTTTATAAAGAGTGAGGAATCATTAGCATTAGATAATCACATTTTAGATATTTTAGCATTAATAGAAGAAATGAAATGCATTTGCTAGTATGAAAATCTTTAATCTGCAGCTTTCCTCATCTCAAGAGTTAAAACAAGAACTGTTTTTATATGATAGGTGGCATTTTCCCCTGTATGTCAAATGATTCCGTCTAAATAGCTTTATCTCCCAGAGCTTCGCAAAGTCACTTTTGGAGACTATAACTCCCAGAATGCTGTAGCCAATATGACCAGTCATAATGCTGGTTGGGAGATTCTGGCTGATACAGTGCAAAAAAGTATAATTTTTCCATTTCCAAAGTGATACAGGAGGGGAAAAGAATTCCATGTTGATTTTTTTTCCAGTTCCTGAGTATAGGTACAGAGTCATGTACACAAAGAAGAAGAATGAGAATCAATGTAGAATGAGAATCAATGAAATCAAGAAGAATCGATTATCAAAAAAAAAAACCAAAAACCCATCAAAGTCACCAGGTCAGAAGATCCTTTTAACTGTAGTATTTTGAAATAGTCATTATTTTTGTCCCAAAGCAGTAAAGGAAAAGGCTAGAACAGGTAACATATTATAGCATATATATTTTTTTCCTGGTATTTTGGTATGTCCATGAAGAGTTCACCCTGCTTTTGCAGATCACTCTTGTAGCTTTAAACGTCTCATGGTCAGCAAAATTCAACATGTGAGAAATGCAGGGACAGGAACTTGTTGAATTTGTGCAAGTCACACTGCTTTTAATGGGACAAGGCCATTGTTCTACCTCAGCCAGCTCTAAATAAATACCACTCTAGATGTGCTTCTTTAGAAACTACTTAAATCAGGGTAATGGGTATAATTATTTCAAAATACTGCAGTAAAGGTGAGGGGTGCTATTTTTACCCTGCCTTGGTTTTGTTTGATTTTGATTGGTTTTAGTTGATTGATTGATTGATTTCCACAAAGATGGAAGACAGAGGATGTTGAACTACATAAAAACCATTAAGAGTGTCACATCTGTCCTAGGGTGGGGGATACTGCTGGGGAAGATTCTCCACAATGTTTAGCTTGGCTCCTAAGCCCACCCAGAAAAAGGGACAGATCTTCTCTGGAAAGAATGAGGCTGACTGGAAAGTGTAAATGAGGCCTTGTGTGTCACCATTACGAAAGCTCAAGCGACCCTGTCCATAATCCAGAATCACTTGGATCTTCCTGGGCTTAGATTCCAAGACCAAAGTCTCTGGCTCAGAGGAAGTAAAAGCCAAGTGACAAGGCGGCTGGAAAATGGGTCTTTTTTTCCTCCCCACAGCCCAAATTCCCTCACCAGGGCTAAAGCTGACCTTTCCATTCCTCCTAACAGACTGTCGTGCAACCCCTATGGCCCACTCAGCCCATTCTCCATCCTCCTCCACCTCCACTTCCCACCAATGGATTCCAGAAGCAAATTCCTCACAGCCCAGCACACACGTCTCCGTATCAAATCTCCAAGGGTTGTTAGGCAGGATCTGCTGTCTGGCTCCATGCCTAACGCTCTTCCGATTCTCAGACACTTCAAGGCCCGGATGTGCTGTATCTGGATCTAGATCCACATTCACTGAAAGGGAGAGGGAAGGAGATTAGCATGGATGGAAAGCTCCCTCTCAACTCCTGCAGACTAACTTAACAAAACTGTTTTTTTTTTCCTCCCCCATCCCTCCAGCTTCACTTCAGTATGGTCAGAGCTAGCAGCAGCTGGGCTTTGCTATGCCAGTTCTCCGACTTGGGCCTCAAGTGGAGAGGGACAATGGCACAGTGTGTCTTTGTCTTTGAAAACTGCCTAGATTTTCATATACTCTCCCACTGTTTGGATATGGCAAGGGAAGTCCCAATTAATCCTCCGTCATCCCAGTTTTTCAGCTGTTTTTAATATGCTTCAGTTTCTCTTTTCTTCTTCCACTTTCTCCTTCATCCTTGGCTTACTTCACTTGCTGCAAACTGAGTTCAGAGTCCAAAAACAGCAATGGTAAGCTCCCCTGAGCCTTTCCTCCCATTTTATATTGCCCCTCACAGATCAGCAGCCCTCTTTTTACAGCATACAAAAGGGACTGATGAATTATAAGGAAGGAATTCATTCTATCTTGGTTGTGGCGGCTGGCTTTCCATGGCAGTGGTGCAGTGAATCTGCTCTGGGTTTCAGTGTGAACTTTAAAAGAGCTACTCAGATTATTTGGCAGGGGAGGCAGAGTCCAGCACCCTGGATAACTCCTTTAAAGTTTGAAAGAAAACCACAAGTAGATTAACCACCCCACTGCCAGGGAAACTACAAGCTGCCACTGGCCCAGCCTGAATTAATTCACATGCCTTGTTTACATCCCATTTGGACTACTGTAATGCACTTTGTGTGGGGCTTCCTTTGGAAAGTGCTCAGAAACTTCAATGGGTCTAAAAAGCTATGGCTTCTGCCTGGAGCTGGTTACAGGGAACATGCAACACCCCCAATTGAATGGTCCATTTCCAGGAAGAATTCAAAGTGCTCATTATAACTGTGGAACTCCCTTCCACCAGAGGCCTGGCTCATCCCTACCCTATTCTCTTTCTGGTAGCAGACTAAGATCTTTCTATTTAGGCAGGCCCTTGACTTTTAATTATATGGCAGCAATGCACTGGAAAGCAGTATGCTGTGTTTTTATCTTGTATCCTTTCATTAATGTTTGAAATCTATTTTAGCCTTTCAAACAGAATTGTGATTTAATTGTTGTTGGGGGTTTTTAACCTAGGTAAAGTATGTTTCTAACTAAACTTCTATTGTAAAATTTGTAAGCTTCTTTGGTTCCATTGCAGGAAGAATGGTGGGATATAAATTAAATAAATAATTTCTCCATCTTCAAAGCATGTCATGTACATTGTGTCAGTGAGTCTTACATCAACCCTGCAGAACAATTCTTCTCAAACTCTTTTTCTCCATTTGTTTGAGACATCAGCTCCCAAAATTCTTGAGAGTTCCTGGGGCCCATCTCATCTTCTTAAGGGGATAATGAGCCCTGGTGGTACAGTGGTTAAATGCTGGTACTGCAGCCACAACACTGTGAGTTTGATCCTGCAGGGCTCCAGGTTGACTCAGCCTTCCATCCTTCCGTAGTCAGTAAAATGAATACCCAGCTTGTTGGAGGCAATTAGCTACAAAAAAATTGTAAACTGCTTACAGAGTGCTTCACACTCATAAGCTATATAGAAGTGTAACTGCTATTGCTATTGCTATTTTCTTGCTGTGAAAAAGCATGGCCTTGCAGCAACAGCAGCAGCAACAACAGTGAAAGGAAGATTGGCCCTTTGATCAAAACTTTTTGTGTGGAATACTTTCTTCAGAATTTCCTCCAGCAGCTCCTCCATGCCCATCTGGGGTACAGAAAGGCAGAGATTTTGGTTCTTGCTCAACAGCCGTCAGGTTGGCTGAACTTTCCCTGCCATGTTTTAGGCCCTTTCCACACAAGATGGCAGAAACATCTCATGGCGTCATAGGAGCAGAGTTTATGGCTGCATTTCTGCGACACTTCTGCGATGCAGCATTCCGCACTGTCCTCCACTTGAGGCAGCGAAGACTGCTTTCTTGTTCTGCACTACAGCATTTGTCACCACTCCCCTGCTCCGCCTACGGCCCACCCCAGCCCATTTCATTGGATCCCTTTTTTAAAAAAATCTTGGGAAGGACGTCCCTATGCAGACACAACATCACATGTGCCAAGCCGGACCCACCCCAAACTCGCCCATTTCTGCAAGAATGTGCTTCAATGGTTCCGCGTGTAGTTGCAGAAACATACTAGAAGTGGTATCAGGGAGTGAAAACGCATGTTTTCCGTTGCTCAAATATGATGCTTTAGCAACATGCAAAGGTGCACCAGCAACTTAACATCAACTTAATAGCGATGTTGTGCAGATGCACGCTTCCTCAAGCCGTCGCAGCTACGCAGTGACTACACCATGCGGAAAGGGCCTTAGGCAGATGATTTTTAGTGCTTCTGTGCTTTGCTATGCAGATGGGAATGATGTGATCTATTGATAGCAGGGCAAGCTAGGAACACAGACATGTTATTGTAATAACTTGTGATAAAGACAGTAAGTGGGCACAGCTGCAAAGTTGGACTTTTGGCAAGTTGAATGGAAAAACTGGGAGGGGGCAGAATGCTTAGGAAATGTGTTATTTGGGTAAACCATCACATGGAATGTTAGCACGCACTAATTATGAATTGTAATGGTTTAGATAGGACTGCAAACCCAATATTTCTTTAATCTTTGCACTGCCAAGGTGTCCTGCTGTTCCTTCAATGTTCCTGAATAAAGCTTTTGAAATCTCTAAGCTCAGTTCCTCGAATATCCTGCACATCATAACAGCTTCACTGGTTGGGAATTGAAGTCTAAAACATCTTAGAGGAATAGAGTCTAGGAACCACTGCTGTAGAGTAGCCCAGACCTATTACCTTTATGTTGCAAGCATTTGTGTGTAAGGAAGTGAGGGAAATGGTTTGCTGAGGATTGCTCAGAAGATTCATTGGATGAAGTACGAGTTGAACTAAGGGCTTCCTCACCCTCACTCTTTAAAGGCCATTTCCACACTACACTCTTATAGCGCGATTATTCCACTTTCAACATCCTATGGAATCCTGAGATTTGCAGTTTCGGGAGGGGACCAGCAGGCCCCTCCTGAAACTGCAAACGCCAGGATTCCATAGGATGTTGAAAGTGGAATAATCGTGCTATAAGAGTGTAGTGCGGAAATGGCCTTTGCTGACTCTTAACACCTCTAACCCAACAGCGTTTGTTTGGCTGTCCTTATTCCTGGCATCAGCCTGCTCAGTCTTTCTGTAGTTAGATCAGTTAGTACTAGTAAATTTTAAAATTATTTATCTACTTATTTAATGTATATCCCACCTTTCTCCCAATGTGGAATTCAAGGAAACTTAATACAAAGTATAGCAGAAAACCTAGTGATACAAAGGTCAAAGAAACCATTAAACAAGCTATCCTATTGATACACGAGTAAGTTAAAAGAATACCAAATTGTTTAAAAACATAGGGAAAAAAGTACATCACATGCACACCCATTAAAAGGCCCAATTAAGAGAGAAATTGACTTTCTGGGAAGAAGATATGTGGAACCATCTATAGTCTGATCAAACATTTCAGTCTTCATTCCCTTCATCATTTCCATCTCCACTGATTCTGAAAGGATAAGTTACCTGCATCCATTTCTTGTATCAAAGGTCCTGTCAGTGAGGAAAAAATGTGACAAATTTAATATCAGATCTATCTATCACATATCTTTCTATTTATCTCTCTCTCTCTCTATCTCTGTCTGTCTATCACATATGACTGGTAGGTTCTTTTTTTTTTTTAGAAAAAAAAACACACAATAATAGTTGGATCCAGAAGAACATTTTAATGAGGATTGTATTGTGAGAGTTAATAGGTTTGGGGACTGAGAGATCTAATTTCCAAAAATTAGTGGCAAGTGCTTTGCTTGACTCTGCCTCAAGCATTTTCTTCTTTTAGAATGTCTCTTCTCTTTCACGGACACAAGCTACTTTGCCCAGTGCTCGCTCGGTTGGAATTAGTAGGCAACTAATTTGTATGGGGATATTTTTAGAAGAGGTGTTGTTGTTTGCTTTGCTTTGCTTTGCTTTGTTTGCCAGGGTGGTGTAGCAGTTTGAATGTTGGACTATGACCCTGGAGAGGAAGGTTCAGTTCCCTACCCATTGGGTGGCCTTGGGCGTGTCACATATTCTAAGCCCCAGAGAACTCCTTGACTTTAGGGTCACCATAACTTGGAATGAACTTGAAAGCACACAGCAGCAGCAACAAGGAATGCTGTAGGCTACATTTTCGAGGAATGGAATGGCAAAATCATCTCTGAGTATTCTTTGCCTGAGAAAACCTTATAAAATTCACAGGGTTGACTAAGTCGACAGGTGACTTGAAGGCACATACACATACACACACACAATCAACAAAACACAGCCAGAGTGGGCAAGTGGCCTGAGTTTTGGTTTCGGGATCTGGGGGCCTTTCCGCCCTACACTGTTACAGTGCTATTATTCCACTTTCAACATCCTGTGGAATCCTGGGGTTTCCAGTTACGGGAGGGGCCAGAGACTGCAAAGCCCAGGATTCCATAGGATGTTGAAAGTGGAATAATAGCGCTATAACAGTGTAGTGCGGAAATAGCCTGGGAGACCAGGTTTCGAATGTCCTCTCATCCACAGAAACCCACAGGGTGGTCCTGGACAAGACCCACTCTCTCAGTCTCAGAAGAAGGCAATGGCAGGCCTCTTTGGAATAAATCTTGCAAAAAAAACCCCACCATAAATTCACCATAAGGTTACCATAAGTGAGAAAAGATGTGGAGGCACAAAGCAACAAATCGACAAAACAATTATAATAGCTTTGTTTGTCTCCAGGCAGCCTTTCCAGAAAACAGGGGAACAAAGCTTTACTTTGGAGTGAGATTACTACCCACTACAAATAATTTAAATGTATGTTAGGCGTTCTTCAGACAGAAAGGTGTCAGTAGATTGTCAGTGCTGAAGGCATTCTTTGCTGAGCACATTTTTTCTTTGGGGTGGACCTGCCCCAGTTTCCCTCTCTTTCCCCATAGAATCATAGAGCTTGGAAGAGACCACAAGGGCCATCTAGTCCAATCCCCCAAAGCACTCCTAAATGATGACCATCCAGTCTTTATTTGAAAACCTCCAAAGAAGGAAACTCCACCACACTTTGAGGCCATTTCTGCGCTACACTGTGATAGTGCTAGTATTCCACTTTCAATATCCTGTGGAACTCTGGGGTTTGTAGTTTATTGAGGTCAAAGATCTCTCTGGCTGAGAATTCTAACTGCTCCTCTATAAACTGCAAACCCCAGGATTCCATAAGATAATTGAAAGTGGAATAACAGCATTATAACAGTGCAGTGAAGAAATGGCCAGAAGTAGCATATTCCACTGTCGAACAGTTCTTACAGAAAAAAAGTTCTCCCTAATGTTGGAATCTCTTATTTAGGTGGACTCTCCAGTTGTGTCTAGTGGCTTCCACGTTAGTGAGGCTCCAGATGGTCATGTGGAATTTATTTATTTATTTATTTTATTAAAAATAAATTTTATTATTATCTCAACTTCATACATATCCATATACACAACATACATAATATATACAAATTAATATAAAGAAAAAAAACAAAAAAAAACACAATGCACTGTAATGCAAAAAACAAAACAAGACAAACAACAACAACAACAACAACAAAAAGAGTTATTTTTCATCAAGACTGGAAAATACTGAAGTTATTATGGGAAGAGGAATGGGGAGAACTGGCTCTAATAGGTATGTTTGATTAGAATACAGATTTGATATGGAAGGAAGGGTTGGTGGAAGGATTAAGGTTGGGGGAAGAAGAAGATAAGGGAATTTTAGGGTGAAGCTTAGATTAGAGGTTTTATAGGTTAGAGAGAAATAAAGGGTAGCAGAGTTGAATAGATAAGCCAGTAAAAGTAATAGTAATAGGAAGAGTAAGAAGGCGTGTATTAGAAGTCGTAAGCATACCCAAGGCTACAATGAATGAAGTCAAGATACATTGTACGATTGGAAGATGGAAGAAAGCAGTTTGTTCGTTTTTTGTTTTTTTTGATTGTAAGTAAGGTTGAATATATGTGTCAATTAATTAAATATGTGACTGAAGTGAATGTGTATAATCTATCAAGATGGGGAGTAAGGTATGTATATTGGAATATATGTGTGTTTATGCATGGATATTTTTCTTTTGATTGAAATTTAAAGAAGCTATTCAGGAGGCTGAATGGTATCTCCCAAAAAGTTCAACACCTTTAGAGTTTGCATTATATCCCAGCATGGATTCAGTACCCCGCTGCAATGGGAGCCACCCACAGCCATGTCCTTTCTCACGAAAGCAGTCCTACAGCCCAGTCACACTGCTATAACATACATGCATGGGTAGAGAAGGGTTTTGTTTGGACCATGGGGAAGAGTCAAGTTAAAAGAACAGACACTGCATGTAAGTCACAGCAAAGCTACCCGAACACAAAGTCTGAATTACCTGCTGTATGTAAATCAAGACTTGGCTCTCCAGAAGCACCCAGAATTGGCTCTCCTTTGCCCACTGACTATGAATTTCTTGCTTCTCTTCCACCACTGGTATAGGAGTGAAGTGCAGCTGGCAGCTGGCCACCCGCCTCTCCTATTTGCTGCTGTTTCCTTTCGCTTCTTCAGAGCCAAGGGCAACTCCCTTGTCATCACAGCTGATAGTGATGTCAACAACAATCATATTTGAGCTGACGAATTTATTATTAATCACCAGAGAAAGCCATCTATGAATGCAAAGTCAATTTGGATAAGCCAGAGTGGAGTTCCACCTGTGGATGTCTTTGCTTTGTTATCCTTGCAGCTTACAGTGGGGTAATCAAATGTGACCTGACAACAACCTGTTGTCAGGAACACTTCTTCCAGTAAATTCTATTTATTTTAAAAGTCTATTTTAGATGAGGGTGAGGCTTGCTACCTAAGTATTTGTTCATAGAATCATAGGGTTGAAAGAGACCGCAAGGGTCACTGAGTCCAGCCTCCTCCCATGCAGGAATATACCCTCAAAGCACTCCCGACAGATGGCCATCCAGCCTCTGCTTAAAAACCTCCAAAGAGGGAGACTCCACCGCACTCCCAGGCAGCGCACTCCACTGTTGAACTGCTCTTACTGTCAGGAAGTTCTTCCTAAGGTTTAGATGGGATCTCTTTTCCTGAAGTTTGAAGCCATTGCTGTGTGTCCTAGGCCACTTCTGCACTAGACTGTTACAGGCCCCTCTCTAAACTGCAAACCCTAGGATTCCATAGGAAGTTGAAAGTGGAATAATAGCACTATAACAGTCTAGTGTGGAAATGGCCCCAGTCTCTGAAGCAGAAGAAAATAAGCTTGCTCCACCCTCCATTTGGCATCCCTTCAGATATTTAAGCATAGCCATCATGTCACCTCTTAACTGTCTCTTCTTCAGGCTAAACATATGCAGCTCCCTAAGCTGCTTCTCATACGGCATGGTTTCCAGGCCTTCTACCATTTTGGTTGCCCTCCTCTATTGATATTGATATGAATCTGAACATTTAGGATACAACTGCATATATAACCCATAAACTAAAGCAGTATTGAATGTGGCTACTTTCCCCCCGTTGCCTAACAACTTTGCAGGCTTAGATCGGTTACCTGCACAAGCTTTTTAGGTTGAGGATATGAATCATGTGACCCTCTGGTTGTTGTTGGGCTGCAGGTCCCATCATCCCTCATCCTGGCTATGCTGTCTGGGGATTATGGGATTTGCAGTCCAATGGCACCTGGAGGGCCACAACTTGCCAGCATAGTTCCATGATAAAAGTAATGCTGTGTTTATTTGATTAAAGTCCATGGTATTCATGGAGTGTCTTATCCTGTAATGCATGAGTTAATTTTTACAAGGTGCTGCGATGTTTTATTGCCTTTTAAAAGTCTTCACTCCATGTATTTTAGAAAATTGCAGATGTCATTTGTACTGAAGTGCATTTTGAAATATCTTACATATTGCATGTTGTTATATTTAAATTATATCTTCAACCATTTCAGCCTGACCCATTCTATCATCACCTCCTTTCTTGGTTTCCCATTTCCCTGACATGCCTGTTGAAAAATTTTGAAGGATCTGAAATTTTGGAGAGTATTTTGTGCCTTACTGAAGATATTTCCTGCATCTGGACTCTGAAGTGTCTGAATGCATTTCCCACTCTGAGAACACATTGAAGAGATATCTGTAAATAAATTATCTAAGAAGTGGAAACCTGCAGGAGCATCCCTGGCACAAGTGAAACGGAGTGAACAGCAAGCTTGAACCCTGATCCTTTCCTTGTTCTGTTGGAGCTTTGCGGACAGCAATGGTGGGAAAACAATCACCCTCCAGAAGTTTGGGATCACCAAATCCCAAACTTCACCCAGTTAGCTATAGGTCAGAAACTATTCAATACTACAAATGCACAAAGATTTAAGGCTGGGCTTTGAAGACCTAAACACTCAAAGCTTTGCTGCTGTTGGGTACCATTAAGTTGACTTTAACTTATGGCAGCCCTATGAAATGAAACCTCCAAGTCACTCTGTTATTAGCAGCCCTGCTTGGGTCTTACTGACTTGGAGCCATGACTTTCTTGATTGAATCAGTTCACCTGCCAGTGGTCTCCCTCTTTTCCTTATGTCTTCCACTTCAGCCAGCATTATTGTTGACCATTATTGATCATTATTGAGTTTTCTTTATTTTATAATTGTTATTGTCTTGCTGGTTTTTCATAAATCGGATGGAAAGAATGTATGGTTTAGAAGATTCAAATGTGTAATAACATAAAATGGGAAAATGCAGCAAGATAGGCTTCGATAGTCCCTAAGCCTACCTTGCTAAATCTGCCCATTTCATGTTCTTTTACATTTAAATGTTTCAAACCACAAATTCTTTGCATTGCATTTCTGCAATCCAACAAGGTCAGGGAATTTCTGATTTTAAAATGATCTGAAGGGACTGATAAATTCGAGTGTGACTTGTCCAAGATCACTTAGTGCAGTGGTTCTCAACCTGGGGGTTGGGACCCCTTTGGGGGTCGAACGACCATTTCACAGGGGTTGCCGCTCCTCAATCCTGCCCCCCTTTTAAAAGAAGGTGGCCTCACAGCCAATGGGAGCAGTGCTTCTGAGACCCCTGCGCTGGGGTTCAAACTGCAAACCCCAGGATTCCATAGGATGGTGAAAGTGGAATAATAGTGCTATAACAGTCTAGTGCAGAAATATCCAGGATGACGTTCTCCTCTCGCTTTTGTTGTGCGTGGACACTTGGCGCTTGCCACACGCACGTGTTGTGTTCTTCACCCTGACTGTCTTGCATTCCTCGCTTTTTGTATGTTCAGCGTCTGCACTCCCTTTAAGGGGGGGGGGAAACAAAACGTGTCTGCTTATGCCGCCGCCATCTTTCCTCTCTCCCTGTCCTTTCCTCCCTGCGCCTTGTGTAAAATGTGGGCTGTTTCGGCATTGCCTTTGGGAGTGACTGGCTTTTTGAACTGTGGAAACCCAACATTCAAAACTAGAACTACTGCCTTAATTCTGGCATTGATGGACGCTTTCTGTGCTTAAAAAAGGGGGGAGGGTTACCAGCTTTTAGGCATTAGAAGTCTATCCAGAGCAATGATTTAGGGAAGTGTTTCCAATCTATTTGATGTTGGAAATAACTAACTAACTAACTAACTAAATAATTAATAAATAAATAAATAAATAAATAAATAAATAAAATGATTTTATGGTTGGGGGTCACCACAACATGAGGAACTGTATTAAGGGGTCACAGCATTAGGAAGGTTGAGAACCACTGACTTAGTGGGTTTCCAGGGTTGAGCAGGGGTCTGAGCCCTGATCTCACAGAGCTCTAGCCCCACATTCAAGCCATGACACTGTACCACCCTTCAGAGAAGTTGTTTAGTAATGCTTCAGTCATGTTGCTCATTTAGCAACTCAGGCTATCTGTTTCTGTGTTACAAAACACAGTCTTGGTAGATCACAAGCTGAACATGAGTCAGCAGTGTGACACGGCAGCCAAGAAAGCCAATGCGATTTTTGGTTGCATCAATAGGAGTATGGTGTCTAGATCAAGGGAGGTAATGGTACCACTCTATTCTGCATTGGTTAGGCCTCATTTGGAATACTGTGTCCAGTTCTGGGCACCTCAATTCAAGAAGGATATCGACAAGTTGGAACATGTCCCAAGGAGGGTGACCAAAATGGTGAAGGGTCTGGAAGCCATGCCCTATGAAGAACGCCTTAGGGAGCTGGGTATGTTTAGTCTGCAGAAGAGAAGGTTAACAGGGGACATGATAGCCATGTTTAAATATCTGAAGGGATGTCATGTTGAGGAGGGAGCAGGCTTGTTCGGAGACTAGGACAAGGAGCAATGGATTCAAGCTTCAGGAAAGGAGATTCCACTTAAACCTCAGGAAGAACTTCCTGATGGTCAGAGCTGTGTGGCAGTGGAATATGCTCCCTCGGAGTGTGGTTGAGTCTTCTTCTTTGGAAGTTTTTAAGCAGAGGCTGGATGGCCATCTGTTGGGAATGCTTTTGATGGGTGTTCCTGCATAGCAGGGGGTTGGACTCGATGGCCCCCGGGGTCTCTTCCAGCTCTATGATTCTATGAAAACAATTTCACATGAAAAAGTATTGTACAAGTCTCTCCTCATCTTTCAGCTGGGTTCTCAGACAGATCTGGGAGCAGAGAAATATCTTTCCCAACCAATGGACCCCTTTTTTGTTAAAGGATCCTGTCATACTCACACCCCAATTGACAAGCTGCTACCAATCAGGTTGAACCTTTCAACACTTTCAACCTCTCCAGCTGGGGAATTCTGAGACCCTCTGTTAAGAATTCCTTCATTAGGTCAACAAAAATTCAAAAACTTGTGCAGAAAGTCTGGCACTAGTTTTCAAAACCAGCATTCCTACAATGCGGGGGGGGACATTTAAGGATAATATAATAAAATGGGGACAGGAAATAGGACATCCAATAAAATTAGAACACTGAGAAAAGGCTTGAACCATGAATCAGAAACGTACAAAGAGCTCCGATTTAAAAGATATTTTTTTCAAAATGTTTTTAGATGGTACCTGACACCAGTTCAAATAGCTGAAATGGGTAAAGACAATAATAGAAAATGTTGGAAATGCCAAGAGAGGGGCTCAGACATTATAGGGTATTATATTATATGAGATATACAGCCAGACTAACATTTGCAAAAAAAATGGGAAGAACAACACATACCATCAATAGATGACTGGCTACTAAAACTCGCTGATCTAGCTGAGATGGACAAGTTAACTTTACTATTTGACAATAAATCAAATAATCAATTTAAACGAGAATGGAAAGATATAACCCCCCTTTGGGAGACTAGATGGAGCAGAATGGCTACAGCAGGTTTCGACGAATAAATCTCCTGCTATATAGCTGGACAACATTTGGACATGAATTCATACTCAGTATTTAGTCCATATTTTTAATAGAACAATTCAGATCATAATAATAAATAATTATTTAGAGTAATTGGCTAGAATTTATGTTAAACAGCAAGAGGGATAACCAAATCATGCAGACAATACGACTCAAAAACCATTGGTGGGTATCCCAACAGGAAATGGATAGGAAGTCAAGTTGTTAGTATTTGTCTAATTAGTATGTCAGACTGTTAAATTGTTCATAGCATTTTTCTTCCCCCCCTTTTTTCT
Organism: Ctenosaura bakeri; assembly: GCA_948474755.1. Taxonomy (NCBI): domain Eukaryota; kingdom Metazoa; phylum Chordata; class Lepidosauria; order Squamata; family Iguanidae; genus Ctenosaura; species Ctenosaura bakeri. The sequence goes on from CAOLHI010002319.1 coordinate 131,340, forward strand.
TTTCTCCTTTATTATTTTTACTATTTATTATATTCCAAAATCGTATAAAATGGAACAAAGTTATATGCTTACATCAGTCGATTAAGACAATCTTGTATTTCTTACAGTTTTCTTTACACTTTTTTCTTCTCTTCTATTATTTTTTTCTGTTTATGTCACCTGTTTATGTTTTTTTTGTGTGGAGTTATGTGAGATCATGAATTAAGAGTTATATGTAAACAGCATTTGTTGTTGTATGTCATGTGTTTTTATATACTTTTATGTAATATTGCAATAAATATATTTGTAAAAAAAAGGAAAAAACATTTTAAAGATAATATTACTATATGACCATTCTTGCATTGAAAAGGTTCATAAATAGAAGCTTCTCCACTACATGTAATCCTGACATTCAAACTGTGCTGATTTTTTTTAAAGGAGGTAGCCAATACAGAACTGCAAATACGTTCATACACATCACTATCCTATAAATTTTTATTATCCTGCCCACCACTGGAAAATACCTGAATGAAAGAGAGAGGAAAAAACCCTGAAGCTTTTACTAAAGCTTAGGAAAAAGAATAGTTTTTAAAAAAACACAACTGATCTCCAATGAGAGAGAATAAATATTTTTATTTTTGATTCACAATAACTTGCAGAAGACATTAAAACAGAATTGCACTGGTTCACTGGCACACGTCCATTTGTCTCCACTGGCTGTCCAAACAGTTGGGACTGGGTGTTCACTTGCACACAATTGCTAGTTAAAATATATCCTGCACTGCATTTTCAAACAATAGAAAAGAAATGTAGACTATCATTTTAGGCTTCAAAGGCTACACTCTGTTGCCTTGGCCTTGCTCAAGAGGTAAAAAGGCAACCGTAGAACCAACACATTTTGGTTCTCCAGTTTGGAATACAGAAGTCAACCTCAAGAATCGTTCCTATCCAGTACAAATCTCACAAACTCCTTATCTGGAAGAACAGGCATATGTGTCTTTAAGAAGCCACAAGTCTCTCTCCTTCTCTCTCTCTCTCTCTGCTTCTGCTGCACTAGATTACCGGTAACAAGGGGCTCTTTCATATCAGTCTCAAGAAGCATGACTTCTTGGGTTCTGCCACCTCTATTCTGACCCTTTGCATTCTGGGGCTGTTTGTTGTGCTTTCTTGGATCTGCATTAGAGCCCCTCCATTTATTTTTGTGAAAGGGATCTAGGAGTTTTCATAGATCACAAGCTGAACATGAGACAGCAGTGTGATGCGGCAGCCAAGAAAGCCAATGCGATTCTCGGTTGCATCAATAGGAGTATGGTGTCTAGATCGAGGGAGGTACTGGTACCACTCTACTCTGCTTTGGTGAGACCCCATCTTGAATACTGTGTCCAGTTCTGGGCACCCCAATTCAAGAAGGATATTGAAAAGCTGGAGCAAGTCCAGAGGAGGGCGACCAAAATGGTGAGAGGCCTGGAAGCCATGCCCTATGAGGATAGACTTAGAGAGCTGGGTATGTTTAGTCTACAGAAGAGAAGGTTAAGAGGGGACATGATAGCCATGTTTAAATATTTGAAGGGATGCCTTGTGGAGGAAGGAGAGGGCTTGTTTTCTGCTGCCCCAGAGACCAGGACAAGGAGCAATGGATTCAAGCTGCAGGAAAGGAGATTCCACCTGAACCTCAGGAAGAACTTCCTGACAGTCAGGGCTGTCCGGCAGTGGAATGTGCTGCCTCTGAGTGTAGTGGAGTCTCCTTCCTTGGAGGTTTTTAAGCAGAGGCTTGATGGCCATCTGTCGGGAGTGCTTTGAGGGTGTTCCTGCATGGCAGGGGGTTGGACTGGATGGCCCCTGTGGTCTCTTCCAACTATACATTTCTATGATTCTATGATTTATTTTTTAAACCAGATTGTGGTTGACTGGGGCCATCCTATGGTTTGAAGGGAAAAATTTATCCTCTGGTTTAATAAAAAAAGTTCTATAGCACACGAGTGTCATTTCACTGACGCACTAAACCAAAACGGTTTTCAAAAAACAAAAGGAGCAAAGAATACGGACAGCCCTCCACATCTGTGGATTTCACTTGTGTGGATTTGATTATTCACGGATTATTTGCTGTCACCTCTGCTGCTTCCCTATGCCATTTTTAATAGGGGCTGCAAGCCTCATGAAATTGCAAATGAGGTTTGTAAGTCTCTATTAAAAATAGTGTGGGTCAGCAGTGGAGGTGGCAGGAAGCCCCACCAGCCACCCACTTCTAGCTTGTGAAGGAACCCTGATGCTTCAAAGGAATCCACGGCAGGTTGAATATGGCGATCATAAGTTTTTTATGTGTTAAACATGGTTTGGGAGGGCCTAGAATTGTTCGTGGTTTTTCCACTTTCACGGGGTCCTGTACCCCTAACCCTAGCAAATGTGGAGGAATGACTGTACTTTCTTGTCCTGGTGTGTCTTGGAATTGAAAAGAAACCTACTCAAGGGTGGGGATAAAATGTTGCAGCTGGTGCCAGCAAATTCCAGAAAACAGGGAAGGACAATAGAAATGTTGTTTGGATACAGGAGGAGGAGGAGATTGAAGTAACAAATACCACAACCCTCCAACATATTTGCCTACAGTGGCTCCCCTCCCACTTCCAAGAGTTCTTTCTCTTGTTTTTTACGTGCTATCTATGGTACTGACGTGGAGTATACACACAAAGGATTAAGTAAACTTTGCCTGCTTCCCTTCCTATGGAAATAGGAAGCCACCTGCCTCCTCTATTTATCATTGAAACTTAAGGGCCCAACAAAGGCAATCCTCATTGGGAGTTGGGAGCTAGCTACGCTCATTAGAACTTGCAGGTTTCTGCTCCTATGCTGTCTTGACCTTCACATTCTGTGACCTTACTCCAGAGGGAGGACACTATGTACACACAAGCACTGGCGTTACGAATAGCAAGCTAACAAGGAAGCAAATGCAAACACACAAATGCAAACGCACACGCACACACACACAAATAATGCAAAGACATTTCCACTACTTGACTGTAAGTTGCCGGTCATCAGAGCTTATTCTTTACTAGCAGGTTTCCAACAGAAATTGATTAGATTTATAGCAAATATAGTTAGATTAATCGCAAAGATTCATAGGCACTGGTCTCAAGGCAAAATTGGAGGATGAAAGAGATGCCTGGGTCTCAAAGGAAGAATAGAGAATGTGTAGAAATTGAAAGTTAGATGTACTTGGCTTTGCCTTTCGTGACTTCGTGGCCTTGCTTCCTGACTCTACCAGACTCAGGACATTTCCACACTACACTGTTATAATGCTATTATTCCACTTTCAACATCCTGTGGAATTCTGGGGTTTGTAGTTCAGGGAGGCCAAAGAACTCTTTGGCTGAGAATTTTAAAGGCTTCTCCCTAAACTGCAAACCCCAGGATTCCACAGAATGTCGAAAGTGGAATAATTACATTCTAACAGTGTAGTATGGAAATGGCCTCCGTGGGCACAAACTACTAATTCTAAGGGAATCACTGTGAGAAATGCTTCTCCTCAAGAGTCAGGACTTCAAATTGCACTCCCATCCCCTTGTGTAGAAAAAGGGTCGGATCTGATCCCCAAAGAATGATTCCAAATTGAATGTGAAGATAAGGTCATCAGTGTCAGCATCAAGAAAATCCACCTGAGCTGCTTCATAATCCAGGTTCACACGGATCTTCTTGGGTTCTTTTTTCAAGATCAATGTGGTTTGCTCAGTGGTAAAAGCTGAGAGTTGGCAAGGCACCGGTAAGTCTTCACAGGCCTTTCCCACAGCCCAGATCCCTTCATCAGGATTAATGTTGAAATATTCCTTTCGCTCAACAGAATCGCAGGCAATCCCTACTGCCCAGGCTGGTTCTCCTCCAAGATCTTCTTCTCCTGTTTCCCCTTCTAGGACTTCCACTTCCCAGTAATGTCTTCCTGAGGTGAACTTCTCATGACCCAGCACACAGGGCTGCCTCTTGAATCTCTCTGGGCTGTAAGCCAAGTCTTGCGGTACCCTGTCCCATCTCAAAATCTTCAGACTCTCTGACACAAAGAGTCGAGGATGTGCAGTGATTGGATCCAAAGTCACACTCACTGTAGAGGAAGGAGAGAATGAAACAGGAAACCAGGTGGTGGACTCTTTCAGAATCCTCATCTCTTGAGGAGTCATTCACAGAATTCACCTTCCTCTAGGGCTCAGTTGATTCTTTCCAGATTAGATGAACTAAAAAAGACTCAGTCACTCCTGCAATCTCTTAATTTACTTACTTACGTCCTGCCCTTACTTGAATTAGGCCAGGGGCTCAGCAAAGAAAACAATGGAGCACCAAATCCAACAAACATGGACATTTATGAAATATTCACTTATAATCTGGATATAAATCAGGGTGGTTAACTATCAGGGATCTAGGAGTCTTAGTAGACCACAAGCTGAACAAGAGTCAGCAGTGTGATGCAACCAGTCAAGAAAACCAATGCAATTCTTGGTTGCACCAATAGAAGTATGGTGCGCAGATCGAGGAAAGTAATAGTACCACTCTATTCTGCATTGGTTAGACCTCATTTGGAATGCTGTGTTCAATTCTGGGCACCTCAATTCAAGAAGGATATTGACAAGGTTGGCCCAGAGGAGGGCCAACAAAATGGTGATGGGTCTGGAAGCCATGCCCTATGGGGAACAGCTTAGGGAGGTATGCTTAATCTGCAGAAGAGGTTAAGAGAGGAAATGATAGCTATGTTCAAATTATGTTCAAATATTTGAAAGGCTGTCATATTGAAGAGGGAACAGGCTTGTTTTCCACTGCTCCAGAGACTAAGGGACTTTTCGCATGGCATTTTCCATGCAAAAGAGGGCCTGGAGCGTCGCGCAATCGTGAGGAGCAATCCGCACGACGCACTCACAATTGCGCAACACTCCAGGGGCCAGCAGGGGCCAATCGCCGAAAATGGTGCACCATCGTGCATTGCTCCCAGGCCCCACGTGCACTTACCTGATGTGCGGAGCCTCCAGAGCCATGCTGGTCGCACTTCCTGCCCCAGCACAGCCTGGAAAATTCCCAGCCTGCGGAAGGAAGGAAGAGGCGGGGTTCTCGCACGAGCAGGCAGCTTGTGCGGAGCCGAAGGACCCCGGACATGAGAGCCTCTCGTCACAGGCTGCTCGCGCGATCCCCGCACTCCAGCACCAGAAGACGGTAAGGTGTAGAAAGGGCCTAGGACAAGGAGCAATGGATTCAAACTACAGGAAAAGAGATTCCGCTTAAATCTCAGGAAGAACTTCCTGACAGTCAGAGCTGTCCGGCAGTGGAATGTGCTGCCTCGGAGTGTAGTAGAGTCTCCTTCTTTGGAGGTTTTTAAACGGAGGCTGGATGGCCACCTGTCGTGAATGCTTTGGTGTGTGTTCCTGCATGGTAGGGGGTTGAACTTGATGGCCCCTGTAGTCTCTTCCACCTCTATGATTCTATGAGAGGCCAGGTAGCTGCAATGGCCATAGGAGTTGCTGGTGTTGCATTTGTTTTCAAGACTTTTCTGACTTATGGCAACCCTTTCACAGGGTGTTCTTGATGAAAGATTTGTTCAGGAGTTTTCTGACTTATGACAACCCTGTCACAGGGCTCTCTTGACAAACAATTAGTCAGTGGAGTTTTGCCACTGCCTTCCTTTAAGGTTGAAAATCATGTTTCCAGGGTCACCCGACTTGGTTTCTCTGGCCAACAGGAGATCTGAACCTTCATCTCTCAGAGTCCTACGCTCGTCCCACTACATCACACTGGTTCTCACCTTAGGATACGTTCTCATAAAACAAATTTCTTAAAAAATTCCCCAATGCCATCTGAGGTGTGGTGGAATTTCCCCACAGTTTTGGCCGCCCCTGAGGTGTTTCAGATTGAAGAGAGACCCTCTTTACAGCAGGAAGTAATCCAGAAATCATTTTCTATTTTAGCTTTTGGTTTTGTTTTGAAAAAGCTCTCCTGAGCCTAACGTGAACCTGTGGAGCAAAAATGTGGGGAAATTGCCCTTGGGAGGATTTGTTTGACCTCTACAGACCACAAAAACACTTTGCACAACCTGGTATAAACTGAAGCAGCAGTTTCACTGTTCAGTCCAAATAGCATAGCAGAGGTTTGGACCGGATGGCCCCTGTGGTCTCTTTCAACTCTATGATTTTAGTCTTTCTCCTGCCTTATCTTCTATTATTCTTGTTCTGTTAAGCAGTTTACTGTTTTAGCCTGGCACCAACAGAAGAGAAGCCAGCATGGTGTAGTGATTTGTGCATTGAACTACACCCCGGAAGACCAGGGCTCGATTCCCCGTTTGGCCATGGAAAACCCACTGGGTAACCTTGGGTGTATTACAATCTGTCAGCTCCAGAAAACCCTGTGCTAGGTTCACTTTAGGGTCACCTTAAGTTGGAAATAACCTAAAGGCACATAACAACAATAACCAACACTAGAAGTGACTCTGCTTCAGAGAGAGGGAAGTCTGTACAGAATATATTTTTCTCCTACCCCCTCACTCCATGCTCCATTTAGATTAAGACATAACCTCTGTTTACCTTTTACTTAGTTAAACAGGTTTGTGTTTCTAATAAACACACATCCACCTGACTTTACTCTTTATCTCTTCTCCAAGCAAAGGTAGATGAAGGTCAGAGTGAAACCACTGGTTGAAGATAGCACCTGGGACCCAGTTATGTACATATTTGTAAACTTTGGCCCTTTCTGCACCTTACCTTTTTTCCCCGCTGGGGTACGGGGATCACGCGAGCAGCCGCCAGCGAGAGGCTCTCATGTCCCCACTGCTTCAGCTCCACACGAGCTGCCTGCTCCTGAGCAGGTAGCACGAGAGCTCCGTCTCTTCCTTCTGTAGCGCAACCTGGGAGTTTCCCAGGCTGCGCTGGGGCAGGAAATGCGAGTGCCATGGCTCCAGAGGCTCTGCACACACGGCAAGTGTGCGTGGAGCCCTGGAGCAATGCATGATTGCACATCATTTTCGGCTCAAAGCCGAAAATGAAAAAGTGCACGAGCCGCGCCTACACTACCCTGGAGCATCACACAATTGTGAGTGTGTCATGCAGATCGCTCCTCACAATCACGCAATGCTCCAGGCGCTCTTTCGCATGGCAAGGGCCTCTCAAATCTCCAATGAAACGTTGGGAATAAAAACAGACCAAATCCCATCTGCACACTAGAGAAGATACCTATGAACATAAAAATATATATTTGAGGACTAGCAGTGGTTGGATTGGCTGTCCCTTGAGGTCCCTTCCAACATTGTGACAGTGCTTTAAATCTTTCTGAAGCATTTCTCTAAATCTGTGAGTTCCTTTTATATTGTTACCTTCATTCATGTCTTGCTTCAGGGAATCTGTTATAGGGAGGAAAAAGGTGGAAAATTTAAAGCCGAATTATTATTAAAAACAGAAACAACGCACACAAACTGGCTATAAATGTAAAGCTTAATTATTATTACAAGCAAACAAAAACACAAAAAAATGTAAAGTTTAATTATTATTAAAAACACAAATAATAAAACAATATTATTACAAAGCCAATTTCTCCTCCCACCACACCGCTGAACAGTTAAAAATGAGCTTTCAAATAAAGATGACATTCAATTGATTGCTTATTTTGATTCATTATTCTCATATATGACCTCCAAGTGCTAACAGAGGCCTTTTTTCAAAACAGTGACTTTAATTCACCATTTGCTGATCTTATCTCAATGAAACACCACCTTTTTTCAAAATTGTCCTCTCCCCCAACTCCAATTCAGTCCCTTTGATCAGCACTTGCTCTGGAACAGAGGTAGGGAGGTAAAACCAAAGGGAAATGGGCTGGATTAGATTTCATACCCTAAGCCAGTGGTTCTTAACCTGTGGTCTGGGGATCTCTGGGGGACTGTCTTCACAGTGGGTCCACAAAGCCCTCCTGTGGGAGACCAGAAGTAGTGGCAGCAACAGGGATGCAGCAGTGAATGAGAGGGTGGTTGACGATGCTGAGGGAACAGTTTCACCAAAGGAGAAGTTTCGGCAGCTGCACTCCCACAGCTATGCATCCCTGACAAAAGGACACAGCTGCAAGTATGCATGCATGCCCAAACTATGACTCTGGAGACCAGAGTCTGAATCCCCATTCAATCATGAAAACCCACTGGGTGACCTCAGACAAGTCACAGTCTCTCAGCCTCAGAGAAAGGCAAGGATGACAAATCTTGCCAAGAAAACCCCCATGATAGGTTTCTCTTAGGGTCACCTTTAGTTGGTTTTCAAAGGAGAGAGACATGATGGCTAGAAAGAACCTCCACCTGTCAGTGGTACTTTGCTGTTGTGTGCGTTCAAGTCATTTCAGACTGATGACAACTCTAAGGTGAATCTATCACAGGGTTTTTGTTTTGTTTTGTTTTGGGGTTTTTTTTAGGGGGGCAAGATTTGTTCAGAGGGGAATTGCCTTTGCCTTCCTCTGAGGCTGAGAGACTGTGACTTGCTCACGGCCACCCAATATCTGAGCGAGAGTTTGAATTCTGGTCTCCCAAAACCTTTGATAGATAGATAGATAGATAGATAGATAGATAGATAGATAGATAGATAGATAGATATTTGAATATTTAAATGTAAATGTTTAAATCTTGAGTTAAGTCTTAGGGCTGCCTGGCAACAAATTATATTTACAGGGGGTCCCTGATTAAGAAAAAGTTAAGAACCACTGCCCTAAGCCCGTCGTGGACCGCACCACCTTCAGTCCCAGTCTAAAGCAAAAGGTGGAATATAAATAAAGATGATGATGATAACATACCAACAGCACCCTTGGCCTCACTGTACATAAGTTTTTGGGTAGGGTGGTCCTTTCCAGCCTGACACTCTTCTCCACTGGGGCTTGGGCTTGAGTGGTGATTCACTTCTCCTCCTTCCCTTTTTGAGGAAAGAGGAGAGTGATAAGTCTGTGTCATCTCTAAGGGTTTGTGGCATTAGAAAAGGATATAGCATTTGGGAACCACTGATAGTTTGGATTCCAGTTCTCCACCACTCAAGCCATTTCCACACTAGATTGTTATAGCACTATTATTCCACTTTCAACATCCTATGGAATCCTGGGGTTTGCAGTTTCAGAAGGGGCCAGATTCCATAGGATGTTGAAAGTGGAATAATAGTGCTATAACAGTCTAGTGCAGAAATGGCCTCAATTTTAATGGTTTTGATTGTGAGAAAACAGTAGTAGGCAATCCTTCTCCAGTTAATAAAGAAACATTAATAAGGTAGGGCATGACCAACTTTTAAATGATTTTGATTCCTGTCACTCATCTTGTGGTGTTTTACTGGAAATGTGGGGTAAAAATAGCTAAGTAAATTTAGTTGTATTCTAAAACTGTTGTTGTTGTTGCTGCTGTTGTTGTTATTGTTGTTGTGTGCCTTCAAGTTATTTCTAACTTATGGTGATCCTAAGGTGAACCTATCATGGTATTTTCTGGGGCTGAAAGCATGTGATGCACTCAAAGTCACCCAGTGGGTTTCCACCGTCAAACGGGGAATTTAATCCTGGTCTCCAAGGTTGTATCCAGTGCTCAAACCACTACACGGACTCTAAGACTATGGGCTGCATATTGAGTGAAAGGTTGGAGACTGAAAAAATAGATAACGATATATACCGTTGGTCAGTCCTCCAGCCACATTTGTGGATTTGACTTTTGCATATTTATTTGCAAGGCACACGCGTGCCTCCCCCATTCCTCTCCTCCCATTCCCTTGCATTTTGCCAAGCGCACAGAAGGAACGCAAGCGCACCTGGGCAAAAGGCAAGGAAATGCGGGAGGGAGAAGCACACACATGCCTTCTTTCTCCTCTCTGGAGCTCCCCTTCCCATTCCCTTGCAAAAAAGGCAAGGCGATGAGAGAGGGAAGCCCAAGAAGGGAATGGGAGGGGGATTGAGAGGGGGAGTTATTTGCAGTTTTTCCACTTTTGCAAGGGTTCTACACCCCAAACCCTCATGAAAGTGGAGAGGCCACTGTAGTATGTATTTATAACTGAACAGTCCCTTTTACATGAACAGCACACTCTTAGTCATGTTTATTGGAGGGACAGTCTCATGGAATGCGGTGGAGCTTCCTCCCAGGAAACTGGGATAGGACTGCAGTCTTAAGGCCATTTCTGCATTAGACTGTTATAGTGTTATTATTTCACTTTCAAAAACCTGTGGAATTCTGTGGCCAAAGAGCTCTCTGGCTGAGAATTCTAAATGCCCCTCCCTAAACTGCAAACCCCAGGATTCCATAAGATGTTGAAAGTGGAATAATAGCACTGTAACAGTGTAGATCAGAAATGGCCTAAATGGCACAACTAATTCAGCATTTGCGTTAAATGAACACAAATACTTGAGGACAAACCAGGAACCCAGCCAGTGTTAGGGGAACCTCACACTCAGGTGACAAATAGCCTGCTATCTATAGAACAGGGGGAGGAATCATGTAGCCCTCCAGTTGTTGTTGGACCACAACTCTCAGCTACCCTAGCCAATCTAGCCAAAAGTAAGAAATGCTGGAGGATATAGTCCCTAACTGGAGAGCTGCACAATTCCTACCACAGAGGCTTGAATGCAGTGGCATGAATACTGTCCTGGATCCTAATTCAGCCCCATTTCCCTTCAAAAATTTTCCTTCTCATTTAAAATTACCCATGAAGAGATGATGGTCCCAGCTGGCTGCATTCAGAGCTTGTTCCAGAGAGTCTGTTACATGGAGAAAAAGACGAAAAAACTAACTCAGGCTAATACTAATACAGCAATAGGGTCATTTCATAAACAAAAAGTTTGAAATTTTCATATACAAAGTACTTCCCCTGAAGACTGATATTCAAATTAAAGTCATGCTGCTTGCAAACATGTTTGTTTGTTTACATTAAGTGTGGAGTCTGTGTCAAGGCGCTGAAAAGGTATGGGGCTCAAGTCCACACAATACACATTTGTATACAATTTGCACATGCTAACTGACATGCGCAGGTGCACATTTAGGCTATCAGCCACTTCGGTCCCACACTGGGAGAAGGACAGGATATAAAATGAATAAATTAAAACAAAGAAACCAACACCGCTTTTCATTGCTTTGTGGTTGATCTCAAATCTCCTGTGATCCTGGAACAGTAAACATGTGATTTAAAATACATACACACTCTGGCCCAATTCAAGGAAAACCTGCTTTTGTAGCACTACGTATAAATTATTCCCCCCAAGTCGCCCTGTTCAAAGCAGTGGGTTTTAGTCCAGACCTTCTTTTTTATTAACATGGGTATGTAAAACAACTTACAGGGGATTACAAAGAGATACAGTAAAGAAACAGACAAGCTCTAAAGTCTAACCTAATATTGTCTTATATAAATTAAATTTAAACTAAACTACAACTAAACTAAAAAGGGGCCAAAAATACATATAAATGACTTTTATCTCACCAACTTTTTGTTCCACGAAAATCTACAAAGTATATTTATTCTAGTGTGTTTATCATTATCACACTACTGCCTAGTGTTTAATAACTATAACCTTAACCTTCAAAAACAGTAATTGATTTTCCCCCTCTAACAGTCTCTTAGATATAAAAACAATTTATCCCAATCATTTTTAAATTTAACCAAAGATCCTTCCTTATTTTTCCAAACTCAACATCTCCAACAGCCGATCTTCACTCAAAGAAATAGCCACCCTTTTCCATTTCTGTGCATACAGCACTCTCACTGCCATGACCGTGTAGTGAAAGATTCTTCCCAACTATTAGTCTGTTCATCAGTCAGACCCCATGAGAAATGTTCAGGATTGCGTTCTATCTTTAAGATCTCTTCTATCAGTCTGTGTATCAAGTTTTAGCCCAGACTTTCAAAGAGATATTCAAGCTGCTGAACCCCATCTCCAAAACAGGTTCAGCACCTTGGACAGTTTCTTTAAGCTCCCAATGGTTCTCAACCTTTGGTCCTCCAGATGTTTGGAACTTCAATTCCCAGAAGTCCCAGACAGTATGGTCACTGCTCAGGAATTCTGGGAGTTGAAGTCTCAAATATCTGGAGCACCAAAGGTTAAGAACCACTCTCTAGACTAAAACACAAAGTAGATTAATCATTGAGCCACCGGCGTCCACTAGGGACATCACAACTGCAACCCACTTCTAGGCAGTGCTGGTGCAATCAGTGCTGGCCTCCTACAATAAAGCTGGTGCCTGATGCAGCTGTGGCAAGCTTCAGAGCTCCTTGTCTACTTTCACCCAACTGCTGGCCCACATCCCTGCTTCAACCCACACAAGAGCCCCCCTCGTTCCAATTTCTTCCCAACCCAACTCATATTTTATTCATCCTAGGCAATTTCTGCACCACATTGTTATAGTGCTATTATTCAACTTTAAACAATCTGGGGAATTCTTCTGGGGTTTGTAGTCTACTGAGGTCAAAGAGCTCTCTGGCTGAGAATTCTAAAGGGAAACTGCAAACCCCAGGATTCCACAGGATGTTGAAAATGGAATAATAGCACTATAACAGTGTAGGGCGGAAATGGCCCTAGTCTCACTAGAAGTGATATCCAATTAGCCATTTGCAGGTAGAAGCAAATATTATGATGCACAGATACAGAGATGCAAAGAATGCCATTTTCATCCTGCTTTTTAAGCATCCTATGGATGCTTGCTCCTCTACCTTGCAAGGAAAAACAGCTGGTGGCCTTTGCAACTAGCCTAGAGCTGGAGCTTTGCTAGAGATCTATCTCTGTACCTCTCCTCTGTACCTTACCTTGAGAATTCTTCATAGCCTCTATTAGATCAGAAGTCTTCTCAGAATAAGTTTTGAGTCTCTCTTCCAGTTTTGGAGAAAGGTCCAACACATGCCTGAGTGAATTCCTTTTGTACCTAGAAGGAAATGTGGTCAAATTTTGGGTACAGTAATAGAATGTCATTCTTCAGATACTCAAACCATTTCATAGCAGGCTGTTGTTGTTGTTATTGTTTTGTGTGTCTACAAGTTGTTTTAGACTTATGGGGACCCTAAGGTAAATAGCAGGCTTTATTAAACATTCACAAATGGGTCGGTACTCCTCAGCCTGTCATGATAGCTCCTAATACAATCAGCTCATGTTTAACAGTGGCGGGAGGAAAGGGCAACACTGCCTATAGATTACTACCTCTCCTACTAGAATGAAATTGGGTATGTTATAAGCTTTTGTGGAAGTTTTGCAATGCACATCAGATCAACTGAGAGCTCCCAGTCTTGGGGGGATTTTTTGGCTATCCTTTATGGGCCTAGCGGGGGGGGGGCAGAAAAAATATGAGGAGCTCAGCTTCAGATCCAAATCAATAGCCCAGTATTCAGTGATAAAGTGAATATTTCATGCAGAGTAGGAATCTGCAATGTCATACTGAAGGAGAGTTCTATGGATACCACAGACTGTCTGAAAGACAAATAAATGGATATTAGAGAAAATCAGGTCTGGTCTCTCCCTAGAAGCCAAAATACGTAAATTGAGACTGTCATACTTTGGACTTATCTTGAGAAGACAGGACTCATTAGCAGAGACAATAATGCTTGGTAAGGTGGAAGGCAGAAGGAAAAGAAGGAAATTACAATACAGGTGGATAAACTCAATCAAGGAAGCCACAGCCCTGAGTTTGCAAGACCTGAACAAGGAGTCTCTCCACATTAGCCTATTATATTGCTATTATGCCACTTTCAACATCCTATGGATGTTTGCAGTTTAGGGAGGGACCTGAGGTCTACTGCAGAAATGGCCAGGGTGACTTCAAAGTCTCTCATTCATAGGACTGCCATAAGTCGGAAATCAACTTGACGACAATTAACAACAACAAAGCAGTTCACATATTTTATCCATGGCACCTCCATTTATACAGGTCTCATGCCACTGCAGAAGCTGGGAAAGAATCCAGAAAGGAAACTACCTAAGAGCTGCTTTTGGCTGAAATGTGTAGTAAGCAATTCAATACAAAGGCAAAATAAGACAGATGTAAACTCAAGAGTGCAGACAAGAATGATACCATCTGCCCAAAATTTCTCCACCAAAAGAACAAGAAAAACAGGGGAACATGGAAAGAGGCACACACCTGCTCAAGGTATTTCTGATGTCCTGAAAGAAAGAAACAAAGAAATGAGTCTTTAGGTTCTTTTTTCCACATCTAGAGGAGATCGCTTTGCATTTTCCTTGTTTATGGCAAAGAAATGGATATGCCAATAGCAATAGCATGTGTATTTCTATACTGCTTATCAGCTAAGTGCTTTCTAAGCAGTTTACAATGTGTTAGCTAATTGCCCCCAACAAGCTGGGTACTTATTTTACCAACCTGCAGAAGGCTGAGTCAACCTGGAGCTCGGCCGGATTGAAATCACAACCTTGTGGCTGCAGTACTGGCATTTAACCACTGAGCCACCAGGGCATTATACCTTATACCAAACATTATACCTTTTTAATTGCAGGAAATCTGGAAGGTGTTTCTGGTTTAATTCTCACCTGGAGGTATTCACTTGCGGGCTGCTGGCATTTCTTTTCTATCTCTGTGATCCTCTGACTGAGTTGGGAAATCTCTTCTGAGACTTTGGTGAGTTTTTCTTCCTCTCCTTTCTTTATTTCTTTCTCCAGCTCTCTCAGCTGACCTAAACAGAAGTGTTTCTTCTCCTCAAGAAATGTCTGCAGTCCCTCAAAGTATAAGGCAATCATCTGCTTCTCCATATCTAACTGAAGCTGGGGGAGAAATACATAGAAATTAGAGGGCCAGAGGTAGAACATGAGATGCAATAAAGCAAAGGTAGTGAAGAACCTGAAACAGTAACAGTTGATGGCATGATTATAAAGTTTGTTTATAGACAGTGAGTACACTTCAAGAGATACACAGTTGGCTCTCCACATGTGCTAGGGTTAGGAATGCAGGACCCTTGCAAAAGTGGAAAAGTTGCAAATATCAAAATGTGCGTATGTGTCTGTGGGAAGAGGGCCAAGGCACAGTGGAGGTAACAGGAACCCAAGGTCCAGACCAGGTCAGAGAAAGAAGAGAGAAGGGGAGGGTCAACATGGTGGCCCTAAACTTCCTCCCTCTTGCTCATCTCCTTCCATGGGTATGTGAGGGCATCAGGAGAGGGGTTTGTGATGCTGAGAAACTGAGCTATGAGCTGTCCTTAGTTGGTCAGGCTGGTGGTGGAGGAGGAGAACCAGAGCTGGGTTTTTAAAGGGCTGTGTGGCCTGATCGGAGCCACCAAGAGGGAAGTTCTCCCAGAAAAGAAGCACCTATGGTTGGGGGCTGGCCGAGCTTGGAGAAACTCATAAATAATCAAATCCCTGAATGTGAAGCCTGCAAATGTGGAGGGGGCAACCGTATATATGAGGTGGGCATATTGACCCTGACTACAGTGGTTACACTCAGCTAGAGCAGAAACAATGAATCAATTAAAGCTAGGTAAGTAAAAAGTTCCATTGATTCAACAGGCCTGCTGACTGGCAGTTATTGTGGATTTTAGCCATTGTCATTCTGAAAGGTATAATCATCCTTGTTGTTTGTATGTATGCCTTCACTTATGGCAACCCTATGAAATTTCATAGAGTTTTCTTAGGAAAGGAATACTCAGATGTGGTTTTGCCAGTTCCTTCCTCTGAAATACAGCCTACTGATGCTCATTGGCAGTCTCCCATCTAAGTACTAACCAGAGCTGACCCTGCTTAGCTTCTAAGATCAGACAGGATCTGGTGCCTTTAGGATATTAAAGTGGATATATTATCCCTATTACTATGTCCTATTTTGATTTGCACAGAGAATTATATGCCACTGAAAAAGAAAACTTACCGTAGTTGTGTATGAATGTGAAATACGTATATGACAATCTATTAGTATTGGTTTAGAGAATGGGTAGTGTTCACACAGAGAAGGTTTAGGTACTTCTCAGTCAGCACACAACCTAAATTCTGTGTAATGCAAGTGCTTCACGTAGATACTGATGTGTGTCATGCCCTGCATTATGAAAGCAGTACTTATCTTTAATAAATGTATTAATATTCTCTTATTTTGTACATATTTTAAAAAGAAATCTGAGAATTTCCTTTGGAGGAAAAAAGACAGATTTCAGATTTTCCCCGAGGGAAACTGGTAACTACAAGAACACATTTCTGCCTTCCATCTTTAATTGGAGCATATGATGGCAACGGTTGTGTATGTAGACAGAACTGTGTTAAGAATGCTACCAATAAAAATATCAGAGGAAGAATTAAAGGAGTGGCAAAAGATATTAAATAATTTTTGTAATGGAAATAAAAATCGAGGATTAACAAGAAATATTGGTATAAAAGTCAAAAAGAAGGTGGCCTGGGACTTCCAAATTTAAAATGGTATTATTATGCAAATCAATTGAGATATATCATAGAGGGGGTTTCAGGAAAGGGTGATTTAGATTGGTTAGAGATAGAAGATATGAATATTGAGACAAAATTAGAAAATATATTTTTTAGGAATTTTTCAAAGAAAGAAATGGAGAAGATAGAAAATCCTTTTATAAAAAATATAATAGAAATATGGAAAAAAAATAAAAGAAAATTAATACCGAATATATCAATATTAACTTCGATAGTGATGATGGAAAAATTTCCAATAAATTTAAGAGAAATAATAGAGAAAGAAATAAAAAAACAAAAAATTTATAGATTAAAAGAATGGATGAAAATAATGATAAATAAAGATAGAATGAAAGAGAGATTGCAGGAAACTAAAATATCCTGGTTTAATTATATACAATTAGAGCAATGGACAAAGAGTATGAAAAGATATGTTAAGGATTTTAAAGAATATACTAAATTTGAACAAATTATTATTCAAAGAGAAAATATGCAAGAAAATGAAATACTAAAAGGTATTACAAGTGAAATATATAAAATATTAGCAAAAGAACAAGAAGAGGATTTTCTTAGAAAAATGTGGGAGGAAGAGATAGTACAAAATATAGATATACAAGAATGGAGAAAAATTTGGAAACAACGTCATTTAAAAAAATTATCAATAAGAATAAAAGAGAATTATTATAAATTAGTGTGGAAATGGTACTTGACTCCAGTGAAATTAAATCAAATAGATGAGAAATATTCAAGATTATGTTGGAGAGGATGTCAAGAAATTGGTACATATATGCATATGTGGTGGAATTGCAATAAGATAATGGAGTTTTGGCAAAAGGTTTTTAAAGAGATAAAAGAGATTATAGGAGCAGATATACCAGTATGTCCAAATATTGCATTGTTATCTATATATGATAAGGTTGAGTGTACTCAAGTAAAGAAAGAATTAATAACAAATTTGTTAACTGCAGCGAGATTAATAATAGCAAAAAAATGGAAAGCAAATGAAAAATTTCAAATAGAGGAATGGTATAACGAAGTGTGGAAAATCGCAATTAATGATAAACTAACATGTAGAATTAGGTTTATGAAAGGTTTGGTTAAAGGGAATGATTTTGAAGAAATTTGGAAAATATTTTTGGATAAAGTTCTGAAAAGAGATAGTAATACTACCCTGTCAAAAGAAGAATGGCAATTTTGGAAAGTGGATTAAATAAAAAGTTGGCTCTGGGGGTGGGTATTTTTTAGTTTTAGTTTTGTTTTTCTTTTATGTTGTATATTTTGTAATTCTTAGTAGGTGTGTGTGTTAAACTTGTGATTTATAGATTTAAAAGGATAAGTGATGTCAATGTTTTTTTAAAAAAAAAGTTAAAAGAATTAACAATAGAAATAGATTAAAGGGGATGTGAAAAATATTGAATTAAATGTGAAATTATAATAGTTGAACAGATTTATAAATTTAAGGGTAAAGGTGCAAAATAACAATGAAAGTTAGTATTGCTTAAGAGAAGAGAAAAAAAAGAAAAAGAAAAAAATTATTTTTTTTAATTCACTATTATGTATATCACATGGTGTTTAATTTTTTTTTCTTGTTTTGTATTTGTGATTTAGTTATATAATTAATAAAAATTTAAAAAAATTAAAAAAAAAAGAACTGTGTTAACACTGGAAGCATTTTGTTCTTTTGACATACTGTAGCTGTCAAATTCTTTCTATATGGTGTAGAACTCTTGGTGCAAATCTCTCACTTTCTACATAAAACCTTATTTGAAATGCACACTTTGGGTTAGTTCACACAAGTACATAGATCACCTTATTTCTCAACAAGATTATTGAGAACCTGTGGACTTCCTGCTGAATGTGCAGACTAACTTCATTGAAAAACATCTCACTTGAGGACGTTTTACATTTGTAGCTGTAGAACTGGATCTGTATGAGGGGCAGTCTTCAGTCCTTATAATGTAGTTAGACTCTAAGATCTGTCTACCTGGAAAGTTGTCCAAGCGAAGCTGGGATTTTTTATTTTATTTTTTACCTTTTTGTGAAACCACTTCTCATTCAGACAGGAATGTTATACACAACGTAATGAATTTGAATATTTGAAGTCAAGTCTAGCAGTGATGTACAGCAGGACCCCTGTATCTGCGGGAGATTGGTTCCAGACCCCCCCCCCATGGATACTGAAATCTGAGGACAGTATCAAACGCCCTGTCTTGCCTCTGGCCCCAGGCCCAATCATGGCAGCAGTGGGCAGGAAAACTGCGGGGAGCGTGGGATCCCACGCTCCCCACTGTTTTTCCACCAGCTGCCACTGCAGTTGGGCCCAGGTCTGGCGGCAGGAGGTGGGAAAACAGTGAGGAGTGTGATCCCACTCTTCCTGCTGTTTTCTTGCAAGCCACTGCTGCGTTTGGGCCTAGGGCTGGCAGCAGGAGGTGGGAAAACATCAACGAGCGCGATCCTGCGATCCCCACTGTTTTCCCCACTCCTACTGCTGGCCCTGGGTCCAACTGTGGCAGCAAAGCTGTTTTCCCACCTCCAGCCGCCGGCCCCAGGCCCAATCGCAGTGGCAGCCAGTGGGGAAACAGTGGGGAGGGAGGAATCGCGCTCCTCGCCACTTCCTGTCACCCGCCCCAGGGCCAATCCCAGCCAACTGCGGACAACTGAATCCATGGATCACGAATCTGCAGATACAGGGCTCCTACTGTATTTAAGTCTCAAGTCTCTTGAGTCTTAAATCCTTGCAAGATACTTTCAAGTCAAGTCTCAAGTCTGGGAGCCAACTTTAACAGAAAATAAGGAGGTGGTGGAGGTATGGGGTGCGGTCAATAGGCATACAAGGGTCTTCAGCTTTGGAAGTGGGGAATAGGCTCTTTCATGCTGCCCATTGCCCAAGCTGGAGGCTTTTGCGTCAATGGAAAGAAAAGAGTTTGCAGCTTCTGAAGTGGAGAATAGGATCCCTTCTTACTGACCATTTATAAAGCTGGAAGCTTTCTCAGAAGCAGGGAATAGGATCCTTCTTACTCCTCATTACTGAAGTTTCAAAAGCTTTAGAAGAAACATTTGCTGTTCCCCTCTGCCAAATGTGCCCTGCAAGTCTTGCCTTCTGGTCTTAAAATAAGTTTTAGAAGGCTCCTCCAATATGCAGTGGGGTTCAGGCTGCAGAGCAGACCCCAACCCTGCCTCAAGCCCATTGCCTAACATGTTTGTTCTGCTCCAAGAAATACACCCATACTTTGGGCTTGAGACAGATTGTCCTGTGACCACTAGTTGAAAAGAAATGGAAAAGAAATGGATGTGTTGTTCAAAGTTGTAACATTCTGGATAAACACATTATGTTACTGAACTAAGGGCAACAAGTCAATCACTAAATACAGACAAGTCACAAGTTGAGTCAAGGCAGTGTGTCATTTACTGCCAAGTCAAGTCCAAGTCAAGTCACTCAAGTGACTTAAGTCTGAATCAACTGACTCAAGTCTACATCACAGGGATCTGACATGATACAGGTGCATGTCAAAGCTGGAAAATTATTTTTCTTCACTAACAGGGATACTTAGCTGTTGATACGCAATCCCAACACGTTAACCATTCACAACAACCACTTACCAAGTGATCTTTCATTCTCTCCTGTCTTGCCAACTTCTGGTCTTCCAGTGTTTTTCTCTCAGCCTTCAGGGACTCCAGATGGGCCTTGATTTTTTCCTACAAAGAAAACACTCTTGCTCACTCCACATGGTTCCTGTCAGTGATTTCCTCAGCAATGCAGTTTCTGATCTGAGAACAAAGGGTTGGCAACTCTCTGACAAATATTCCCATTTTATCCTGTCATAGAAATACCCTAAAGGCATCAGATCCTGTCGGATCTAGGAAGCTAAGCAGGGTAAGCCATGGTCAGTGCTTGGATGGGAGAGCATCAAGGAATATCAGGTGCTGTAGGTGATATACTTCAGAGAAAGGAACCAGCAAAAACACCTCTGAAGATGCCTTACCTAAGAAAACCCTTTGAAATTAACAGGGTCACCATAAGTTGACAGGCAACTTAAAAAGCACATACCAGATAGCTTTACTGACAGCACCTCCTTTACTCATTCTCCTTCTTGCATGTTGAAAGTGGTGACAGTCTGGGAGAAATTACTGAGGCCTCAAATTACTTCTTGCAACTTTTGTGTCACACACTTGAGGGAAGATGAGATTCGCAAACAGTACTTGAAAGAGAGCCAGCATGGGATAGTGGTTTGAGTGTTACACTATGGATCTGGAGACCTGGGTTTGAATCCCTGCTCAGTCCTGGAAACCCACTGAGTAAGTCATATTCTCTCAGCCTCAGAGAGGGCAAAAGCAAGCCCCCTCTGAATGAATCTTGCAAAGAAAACCCCATGAGACTTTTGTCTTAGGGTTGCCATTAAGTCAGAAATGACTTGAAGGAACACAACTACAAAACTTTAAATATTTACAACATTTCCAAAAGTCCAAAGTGCCTCAGAAGCACTGTGTATGATAACTCTTACAATGACCCTAATATATAAATCCATATTATAATTCCCCATGTTGCATATAAAGGATGACATAAAATAATTCAAGACTGTGAGTTTGCCTAAGGCTATGGTTAGAAGAAGGAGCTAAGATGTGAACCAGGGGGTTTCTGCTTTGTGAGCGCAATCTCTTAGCTCCTTGGCTACATGTAGTGGCTGAGCTCCTGCTTCAGATATGCAAAATGTGATGCGCTACAGATGCATCTCTTTGCTCTCCCCACCTTGCAAGACAGCTGTCAAATCCTGTGGGCTGATGCTATGACTGTGATCGGCAGAGGGAGGAGGCAGCCAAGTACGGGAGGCTGCACCCAGTTTTGGGTGGGTGCAGTTCACCTATTGTCCATGGGTCTAATTTCTCCTCTTGCAATGGGAGGACTGAAGACAGGATGGGACGCAATCCCTGTTGCATGGCTGCCTGCTTCCTCAGCCAGCCACTAAAAGGTCGTGGCACCACCCCATGGGTCTTGACAGTTGCCCTGTGGGATGCCATGAATGCTGCACAAGAAGCTACTAAATAACCCTTTGCTCAGTGTTCAAAACAAGACATGCATGTGCACAACCCTGAGTTACATGTAGATATGTCACCAAGAGGATTCCAGCTATATTTTCTAGGATGCAAACTTATAATTGCTATAGGTACACAGGAGTCAGCATGGTGTAGTGGTCTGAGCATTGGAGTCAAGTCATAGAAACCCACTCGGTGACCCTGGGCATGTCACACTGTCTCAGCCTCAGAGGGAGGCAAAGGTAACCCTCCCCACTCTGAACAAAGCTCGACAAGAAAACTCTGTGATTGGGTTGCTTCAGATTCTCCCTAAGTCAGAACTGGCTCGAAGGCATTACGACAACAAGAAGTCTAAAATAAAAACAAAACATGTCATTAACATTAAATAGGAACTCCTGATAGGTTAAATCTGCTACTCTTGAAGAATGTCAACATAACTTCTAATAATCCCAAGACTCCCAGAACATGGTGTACTGACATTGTTGTGTCTATGAAAGTGAGAAGTCCATTCAGAAAATCTGTGGTGCCATCTTTCCATCCTAATAATATATTTTCTAGGTAAATGATTTCTTGCTCACACCAGATCTGATCTAGCACCAGTGTCTGCCAACGGGTGACAGTCTGTGATAAAAGTTACATTTTTAATGCCCCTTTCAGCATCCCCTGTGGCTCATTTCTTCCCTTTTTTTAGCCACTGCCCAATCCCTTCCTTATCCAATTTTCTGTAGATTTGCTGCTTCAACTTCCCTGTTTGTACACTACTTTTGCTTGGTCAGGGAGCTATTTTCCTCCCTTCAGCAAGCTCAACATGGATTAATAAATTAAATCATATTACATCACATCTTGCTCTTACTGTAAAACCAGAGGTGGTTTCCATCATAGATTAAAACAGAGCACAACCAAAATAAAAGCAGTAAAAGTAAAGCATTCCTCCTTTTTTTTTAAAAAAAAATCTACAATAATCAGCTAATGGTAAAAAATCTGTCTAAATAAAAATGTCTCTTCTTGCTAGTGGAGAAAGAAGAGAGGGGCTAATTTGGGCTGCAGTGGGAGGGAGTTCCATAGCCAAAAAGAGATAGCCTCGTCTCAGGTCCTAACCAAATGTACTGTCGATGTGATGGAGAGGAGAGAAAATTCTCCCAAATTTGCATAGACACATTTGGGGAGATGGACTCTCTCAGATCCTCTGGACCCAAGCCCCATATGTTCTCAGTTTTTTATTGCTGGAGAGAGGGAGGCCAAGCAACATCTTTTAGAAACACTTGGTGAAAAGGGAAAAAGAACAGGCTGCCTCTGAACTGGACAGGGCATTTCTTTGGAGTCAGGAAACATTTCTGCACGACACTCTTATAGCGCGATGATTCCACTTTCAACCTCCTATGGAATCCAGCCGGCCCCTCCCGGAACTGCAAACCCCAGGATTCCATAGGAGGTTGAAAGTGGAATGATCGCGCTATAAGAGTGTCGTGCAGAAATGACCAGAGTCTATGTTTGCAAGTCCTTAATCTCAAGCGAAATCTTAAAGGAAGGAAAGTGTGCAGGCTCCCGCAAAAAGCCCCCAGTTTTGTATTCTATTTATTCCCTGCGCAGATCCTACTTTGCAAAAGCAAGCATGGTTTGGAGAGGTTGAACTACAACCCTGCAGACCAGGGATCGACTTCCCCCTCGGCCATGGAAACCCCCTGGGTGACCTTGAGGGCGTCACACGCTCTCAGCCCCAGGAAAACCCCGTGATCGTTTTCCCCTAGAATCACCATTAGGGCCATTTCCACACTACACTATTACAGCACTATTATGCCACTTCTAACATCCTGTGGAATTCCTGGGGTCTGTAGTTTACTGAGCTCTCTGGCTGAGCCTTCTAAAGGCCCCTCCCTCAATTCCAAACCCCAGGATTCCACAGGATGTCCGAAGTGGAATCGTAGCGCTATAACGGTGCAGTGCGGAAATGCGCAAAGTTGGAAAGGACTCCCCAAGGCGCACAACCACCACCCCTACCTTGTACTCTTGGGCCACCTCGTCGATGGGAAGCACCCGGTGGCCTCGGTGGTCCGCGGATCGGTCGCACACCACGCAGATGGGGGCTTCGTCGTCCCTGCAGAAGAGCTTGAAGGGCTCCTGGTGCTTCTCGCACGCCCTCCATCTCCCCCGGCTTCTCCCTCCTTCCTCCTCCTCCTCCTGTAAGCTCCTGGCAATGTCCACGATGTTGGCCAGGGGCCGGTTGGGCCGGAGGCTTTGGGGGAGATCCTGGCTCGGCACTGGGGGCAGGGGACCCCTCCCTGGGACTTCCCGCAGAACCGGGCGACGCAGCCCCGGCAGAAATTGTGCCCGCAGTCCGTGGTCACCGGGTCCGCGAAGTAGTCCAGGCAGATCGGGCACGTCGTCTCCTCGCAGAGCCCCCTGATGGGAGCCCGAGGCGCCGCCATGGCTGGCCGCTGCGGGCTGGAAGCTTAAGAAGAGCAATCGCGTTGGTTACTTTCGTTTCTCGCTTCCACCAAGTCGCTTCGCTTCCGGGAATAGGCGTCATAACAGGAGGAGCTGAGCTGGGTGGGGAAACCGCAGTGCGAGGACTTGGGCCATTTCCGCACTCGCCTGTTATAGCGCGATGATTCCACTTTCAACCTCCTTTGGAATCCTGGGGTTTGCAGTTTCGGGAGGGGCCTCCCGAAACTGCAAACCCCAGGATTCCAAAGGAGGTTGAAAGTGGAATCATCGCGCTATAACAGGCGAGTGCGGAAATGGCCTTAGAACGCGCAGGAGGCGTCCTGGGAGAATATCACGAGTGGGCGCGTGTTGCGCCCACGCGTGAATAAAAACACGGGTGGCATTCACTGGCCCTTGCCAGGCGACCGTGGCATTTTTAGTGTATGAACTGGATGCATTCAGAATGTACCTTCTCTCACTCTACCATTGAAGTCATCAGAAATCCGGGAAATGACAAAAAGCTGTTGTGATTCAGCTCCCACCTTCCAAAAGAGCACAAGCTCCATTTCTGCACTAGACTGTTATAGCGCTATTATTCCACTTTCAACATCCTATGGAATCCTGGGGTTTGTCGTTTAGGGAGGGGCCCTAAACTGCGAACCCCAGGATTCCATAGGATGTTGAAAGTGGAATAATAGCGCTATAACAGTCTAGTGCGGAAATGGCCAAGATCACCCACGAGTTTATTAAGAGACTGTCTTTTCTTTTTTCTTTTCTTTTTTTTAATGGACCTATCAGGCTTTACTTCTGGAGAAGCTAACACTTTCATAAATTCCTGACGTTCATATTAAACAAGAAATGTAACATCTCATGGTGTACACTTTTCTGCCAGCCTCAAAAAAAGTTTTGTACTTTTTTACAGTAGGGCAAGGCACATGCAGAATCTCTTCCCTCAAAACACAATAGATGAATTCCCCTGAAATAATTTTAAAATCCTGAAAGCACTACAGACTTTGCTCTTTTTTTTTCTTATAAACTTTGCTCCTACAAGACCATGCACATTTTAAAAACGGAATTAATAAGCACATTAAAGTGATATATTTACATATGTATCTGCAGTGCTGTAACTGGAGTATTTCTTATCCTGGATTACATTGTTAAAAGACTGGATTTTCATTTACTTTATAGTTACTATGCCTAGTGTTTTTTGTTTTTATTTTATTTATTTTTATTTTATTCTAGTTTTTTATTTTTTAAATTTTATTTTCAAACAATAAAATACAAAAAAAAAGAAAACAACAATAGTACAAAAGTCCAGCTTCATACACTCCAAACTTAAGTTATATTCTTATAACAGGTTTCCATTTTGTTATAATTGGGTGTGTAGATTAACGAGATCCTTATCTTAGATATAGATAATTTTCCTGATTTCATTCCCAGGTATCTGGGCACTGAACTTAGCACTCTGTTTGTTACTTCTATATTCAATATTCCCCAAAAAGTAACACCAACAAATATTCTGGATTGGATTCAGGCTAAAAAAGAGAGTAGTGAAAAAAGGAGTCTTCTTGAACATTTATGACTAGCGAGCCAATTAATTCTGATGTAAGCTTTGGTGGACTGCTGCCCTTTTAGCTGAAATAAATGGGAAAATATTTTTACTTTCATTATATTTTTATTTATTATTTATGTTATTATTTATAATTTTATAATTTTATTTATTTATTTTTTTATTTTATTTTATTTTTGCTAGCGTGCATCTTCAAGCCCTTTCTGACAACTGGCAACCCCAAAGTGACCCTTCTTGGGGTGTCCGTGGCAAGATTTGTTCAGAGAAGGTTTGCCATTTTCTTCCTCTTGAAGCCAGAGAGAGCAACTTGCCCAAGATCACCCTGTGAGTTTCTGTGGGTCTGTAGGACTTCCAGCCCTGTTCTCAGTTCTATCTCAGCATTCAAACCACTCCACCACATATATGGCTTTATTTATGTGTTTACTGAGTACTACTGTTGTTGTTGCTGATGTGTGCCTTCAAGTAGTTTCCAACTTATGGCAACCCTAAGGTGAGCCTATCACGGGGTTTTCTGGGGGCTGAGAGTGTGTGACACACCCAAGGTCACCCAGTGAGTTTCCATGGCTGAGTGGAGAATCGAACTGTGGTCTGCATGGGCATAGTCCAACACTCAAACCTCTACAGTATGCTGGCTCTCACTACTATTACCTTTACTTACTTACTTATTTATTTCCCACCTCTGACATCTAATATATAAAAGTCACAGTTTGTGTGTTTGTCTGTGTCAGGCAAAGACCTCATATGATTGTCTGCCTAAAAGCATTCTATGGAATCCTGGGGTTTGCAGTTTAGGGAGGGGCCTTTAGAATTCTCAACCAGAGAGCTCCGAATAGTCCACTTGCTATGGAGATGAGGCCTAGCAGCAAGGAGGAGGACAATGTATTTCCCTCAGGAGCCCAACCTCTGTATGTTAAGAATTCTGAACACAGATTGGATTGTGGAACATGGGGAAAAGTTCCAGGTACTGGACAAGACAGTTTGGAGAATTAGAGACATAGGATCTCAAATCTTTCTAACAAGTATTATCTATGAGAAAATAAAATTGCGGGAAACACCAGGTATATACAGTAGTATACTATTAGATCAGCCTATAACATACAAAGTGCTTTGCTGGGGTCACATTCAATGTCAAGATAGTACCATGAACCCCATCAGTAGTGCTTGAAGACATTAGCCACTCATGACTTTGGCCAATAAACACACTCTGGCATATTGTCTCTGAACATGGAGGTTGTGATTAGCTAGTGGCTGTTGGTAGACCTGTCCCTCTTGTCTTGTTCTCAGAAAATGTCAGAGAAAATGCTAGTGGTGGGGAAGGGGACGTGCACCCCTTTGATAAAGTTGGACTTTAATTCAGTACCTGGGGATGATGGGAATAACTGCAGTCAATAGCAAAGGCAGCAATTTTGAAAGAGGCAGGTACTGTTCCAGTATAAAAATACATTTTGAAAAAGAGCCACGGGGCACCTTTATGACTTCACAGATTTATTTTTGCATGTGCTTTGTTACAGTAATGGATTACTATCCTCCTTGGGTGCATGATAGCATACAACATTCAAGCCTCAGATATATATGCCTCATTAAATAGTCACTGAGGTGTAATAGGATATGAAGCTGAATGGGAAGGAGAAATAGAGTGGGGATGACAAGCATTCCTCTCAAAATTCAGCAGTTCATTGTGACACCTGACACCACCCAGAAAAAGGGTCTGATCCTTTCCCCCGAGAAGGAAACTGAGGAGAAAGTGAAAAGCAACTCGTTTGTATCAGCATCAAAAAATTCCACATGGCCTTCTTCATAGGTCAGGGACACACGGATATTCCTGGGCTCATGGCTCAAGTTCAAAGGGATCCACTCGGGCGAAGTTAAGACAGACAGTCGACATGGTGAAGGTGTGTCATATGGTCTCTTCCCCAGAGCCCAGATTCCTTCATTAGGATTAAATTTGAACATTCCCTTCCTCCTGACAGACTCTCGAGCGACCCCCACGGCCCACATTGCCCCGTCCTCCTCGTCCACTTCCACTTCCCACCAATGTCTTCCTGAGGCAAATCTCTCCAAGCCCAACACACAGAATTCTCGGCTGAATCTTGCAGGATTGTCAGGCAGGTCCTGATATCTGTCCTCCCATTTCACGCAGGTGAAATCCTCAGTCAAGATGAGGAAAGGATGGACCGTGTCTGGATCCAAAACCACATTCACTGCAGAACAGTGAAGGAAAAAGACAGAGAGAAGGGCTTTGATGGTGGATCTTATCAAGGAAAATGTCATCAGCAATGGCAGGATATGGCCTTACAAAACAATCTTTCCAGTTTTCACCTGAATCTAATCAGAAGACCTTCAAGACCATGGAAGACATGAATTCAAGCACAGGGCGGATGCATTGGCAGATGAAGGTACTTGGGACCAGTGATGTAGACTCAAGTCGACTGACTCGGACTCAAGTTGGACTTAAGTTGCTTTGATGGCTCGACTTGGACTCAACGTGGCAATAAATGACTCACTGACTCGACTCGATTCGACTTGAGACTTGTACCTTTTTAATGACTGACTTGCTGCCCTTAGTTCAGTCATGCTAACATGTTCATCCAGAAACCTTACAACTTTCAACAACTTTCATCTCTCTTTACCTACTGTTCACATGATGATCTGTCTCAAACCCAAAGTGTGCGTGCATTTCTCAGAGGGGAACAGCAAACAGGTTAGGCAGTGGGCTAGAGGCAGTGTTAAAGTCTGCTCTGCTGCCTGTCCCTGCTGCATATTGGAGGAGCCTTCTAAAACGTTTCCTAAGAGCAGAAGGCAAGACTTGCCTCCTGAGCACAGGGTGCATTTCTCAGAGAGTGTTAGGCAATGGGGTTGAGGAGGAAGGATCCTTCCTTCTAAAGCTATTGAATCTTCAGTAATGGAGAGTGAGAAGGATCCTATTCCCCACTTCTGAAAACTCCTCCAGCTTTGGAAATGAGAAGTAAGAAGGATCCTATTCCCCATATCCGAAGCTGCAGCTGACAAAATCACATATGTGCAGAGCTGATACTGCTTAAAATGTTAAAACCAACTTTATTCAACTCTGTCCAGAAATTCTGGAATACATGTTGGGGTATAAAGTTGGCTCCCAGATTGAGACTTGAAAGTAGAGACTTGAGATTTGACTTGAGACTTAGAGTAAAAGACCTAAATACATCACTACTTGAGATCCTGTTAACAGCCCACATCACTACTAAAGTTGTGTTGTTGTGTGCCTTCAAAAAGAGGGAGCAACTCCCCTCTGAACAAATCTTGCCAAGAAAACCCTATGATAGGATCAATTGCTACAGGGTCATCATAAGTCAGAAACGACTTGAAGGCACACAATAACAAGGCACTGATGAGTGAAATGTGAGTTGAAATACTGTAAAGACATCACCACACACATCAGCCCCTCCTCCAGCTCCATAACTGTGTTTGACTTGGAAAGAGAGGCATATTAAACCATCTGCCTCCATTAGACATATGCCTCCATTTCCATGCAGAATTCCCCAACTCCTTTAATTCAGATTATTACCTTTGTTCTGTGCTTCCTTCACTGGCTCTGTGTGGAACAAAGTGGGACAAGTTGAAAGTCAGAACATCATATGTATTCTCAAAGATACACAAATCAGAAATGTATTTAAGGCCTAAATAGCTTAAACTAATGTTCTATCTACTTGCAGGGTTAGACCAAAAACCCTACCCTTCTAGCATTACGCTTCCACAGTTGCTAACCAGATCCTTATGGGAAGCCCATGGTCAGGACAGGAGAGCAACCATATCCTCCTGACCCATATTTCCCAGCAACTATTATATAGAGGTGTACCACCACTGATTGTTGTTAACTGCTGTCAAGCTGACTTAGACTTATGGCAACCCTATAAATGAAAGATCTCCAGGTCACTTTATCATCAACAGCCTTGCTGAGGTCTTGCAGATTCAAGGCTGTAGCTTCCTCAGTTGAGTCTATCCATCTGCAGTGTGGTTTTCCTTTTTTCCCTACTGCCTTCTACCTTACTAAACATGACTCTAGTGAATCATGTCGTCTCATGATATGGCCAAAACATGACAGTCTTGGTTTAGTCATATTGGCTTCTAGAGGGAGTTCAGGCTTGCTTTGCTTTGTTGTTGTTGTGTGCCTTCGAGTCTTTTCTGACTTATGGCAACCTTAAGGTGAATCTATCACAGGATTTTCTGGGACTGAGTGTGTGTGAGACAAGCCCAAAGTCACCCAGTGAGTTTCCATGGCCAAGCATGGAATTGAACCCTGGTCTCTAGGGCAAGAGTGTCAAACTCAATTTCATCTTGGGCCATATCAGCATTATGGTTGCCCTCAAAGGGCTGGCTCTATCTGTATGACTATATGAATGTATCTACTCTTTTATCACATTAAATAATCACCTCTGCATTTGATTATTACTGGTTTTAGTAATAACTAGCTCTGAAACTAGAAGTCTAGGAAAAATAATGGCAATCAGATATTCAAGTGTACAACGATTGTACAATTTATTGAAAAATGAGCTTTGAAAACCAACAATCAAATATTACCATGCCTTTTTCTACTTCCCCCTCCCCTGCACATCTTTCTGACCTCCTGCCCCTCTCCGTACTTGGTGAACCCAATCCCCACATTGCTGCCGGTATTCTGAAAAGGGGAACAGCAGCCAGCACTCGTGATCTACTTCTACTTCTGACTGCACCTCTGTCCAACTCTTGCAAGCCATGCTGAGTGTTGCCATGGTAACCCGCTGCAACACTCTGACGCCGAGACTTGGACAGAGGAGCAGTCAGAAGTAGAGGTAGATTGTGAGTGCTAGCTGCTAGGCCCCTCTTCAGAATACCGGCAGCTGGGTGCCTGCAATGTGGGAATCAGGCTTGCCAGGTGAGGGGAGTGCCGCAGCTGCAGGAGAGGTGCAAGGGCCACATGAAATGGCCTGGTGGGCCAAATTCAGCCTCCGGACCTTGCAGGCTTGTGTTTGACATGTGCGCTCTAGGGCGTAGTCCAATGCTCAAACCACAACACTACACTGGTTCTCTGACTTGCTTTAGGACCTATTTATTTGTCTTTTTAGCAGTCCATGATATACATAAACTCTTCTCCTGCATCACATTTCAAAGGACTGGATTTTCTTCCTATCAGCTTTCTTCAGTCTCCAGCTTTTACAACAATACATAGAACATGCATACCTTTTATATAGCTCTTCAATGTGTTCTTTGTATCATCTTTTTATTTCTTTTTTTTTTTTTGTATAATATGTTCTCCTGATAGTTGTAGAGTATCCCCACTCTTGGTTTAAATTTCCCTTTGATTTCTTAGATCTTGTAGAAGAGGTCTCTTGTTCTTCCTTTTTTATTGTTTTCCACTCGGGTCTTGCACACTCTGGGCCATGGCTTCCTCAATTGAATCTACCCATAAGTATTGTGGTCTTCCTCTTTTCCTACTGCCTTCTAGATTGCCAAGCATTATTGTCTTTTCTAATGAGTCATGACTTCTCTAGCTACTTGGAAACATTAAAAATATCCAGATACAATATGACCTTGTTCAAAAAGAGCACTATACTGAATGAATTAATGGGGTACTAGATGCGATTTCCCTACAAGTTAGAAGATAGGCTTCTCCTAAAACCTGATTCAGTTCTGACACCCCATTGGCCACTAAAGTTTCCCTTCCCATTTACAGTGCTACAGAATTTACCTTTGTGAAATCCTCCATCCAGAGACTCTGTTATGAAGAGGGAAAAAGTGACAAATTTACTTGGATGACAACAAATGCTAATGTATACTTTAAAAAAAAATCAAACCAATACTGAAATTAAGGTGATAGTGAATTAATTATCTTCTTCTGTTTTATAGTCTGTCTTTTAATGAATTAAAAGTAGTTTTAAATCTATAGATTATTTAACTCTGGCTTAATAAATATATATACAGCCAGCACTCCACATTGTGGGTTTCACTTTCACTGATTTGATTATTTGTGAGTTTCTCTAATGCCACACCTCAAGGGCTTCTTTTCCCAGAGGAACATTCCCCTCCCAGCAGTTCCGGTTAGGCCACACCACCCTTTAAAAACCCACCTCTGGTCCTCTTCCTCCTCCACCAGTTGCTACCTTCCAACTAAGGATGGCTCACAACCCAATTTCTCAGCACCATGAACCCTCTCCCTATGCCCCCACACACCCAAGGAAAGAGATGAGTGAGGCAGAGGAAGTATAGGGCCACCATACCAACTCCCTCCCCACCTTTCCCTCTCCTTTCCCTGACCTTGTTTGGACCCTGAGTGCCTGTTCTCCCAACAAGCCTCTGCCCTCTTCCCACAATAACGCATGCACTTATTTTGCAGGGGTCCTGTGCCCCTAACCCTAATGAATGTAGAGGCCCAAGAATTTGTACACTGCCTTGAGTCTCATTATTAGGGGAAATAGGATATAAATGAATAAAATGATCATCATCATGTTTTTTTAAATATGGAATCTATATTAGGAGTAAAGGACACAAAAATGACAGGGAAGAAAAACTTGGAAGGAGAAAGAGGAGAAACCTTTACTGCTACCAACTGGAGATGTATTCATTGCTAACACATTTCCTCAGATTGAATAATCCAATTGGATGGATCATTGTGGCAAAAACTTTGCAGACAAAAATCTTTAGTCCCCAAAAGAAGGAAAGATCAAAGCTTGGGAAGGTTACATTTTTGGACCACAGCTCCCAGAATTCCTGTTGCCATGACAGTAGCCATCCTGGTTAAGATATTCTGGAAAGGATACTGAAGTTTTTCTGGCACTGGATCTCTAACCCAGAGCCCTAAAATCACAACAACTTACTTCCATCCCCAAACACTTATTCAAATAGAAGTGATTTTCTACAGCAGCCAAAAGTCTGGAGAAATTTTTTGCAAAAAAAGCTTTGTTGAGGAAGGAAATGTCAAAGCTTTGGGGACACCAATAAAAAGCCCTTGTCACCAGTTGTGACCCACGGATGATTGTATCATATGGACCAAGGCCTCACAAATGACTTAGCCTGGGATTAAAAGGGAGAAGGAAGCCCCGACCTCTTTCTTTACAAAGGAGAGTGCTTCTGGCTGTATGTGCATGATCACTGACATTGAAAAGGGGGCTGTGTAACGATGGTCATTTCCGCACTAGACTGTTATAGTGCTATTATTCCACTTGCAACATCCTATGGAATCCTGGGGTTTGCAGTTTAGGGAGGGGCCAGGCGGCCCCTCCTGAAACTGCAAACCCCAGGATTCCATAGGATGTTGCAAGTGGAATAATAGCACTATAACAGTCTAGTGCAGAAATGGCCAATGTCTCAGACAAAACTATGACAGCAACATTCTGTCCAGATAAAATGTCCAGATTATCTTTAAGGAGTGGTTCAGGTAAATTGACCTGCATGAATCAAATTTGAAATTGGGTAGAGCATAAATGACAGCATCCGAGTGTGAATTCTGTGTGGAAAGCTTTAGCTGTCATACCTGGTGAAACTGGTAAAAACACTCCCTATTTCATACATGTGGCATGAATAATACATATTGTAAATAAACATTTTGCTAGAGTATTTATATTCAAAAATTGCTGCTGGCAGAGTAGATGCAAAGGAAGACAAGAAAGGAGAAGTTATTAGCGGAAACTTTCCTAAGAACATAACAAGGGCCATGCGGACGACAATTGTATCTAGTCCAGCATTCTGTTCGCACTGTGGCAAGCCAGTTGCACAAGGGAAGCCTGCCAGCAAAACATAAGGGCATCTCACACTCCCCCAGCAACCAATACATAAAGGTATCATGTTATTTGATAGTATGGGCGATACATAGCTGTCCTAACCAGTAGCCATTGATGGGTCTAACCTCTGTTGATTTATCTACAAGGGTGAGGACAACAACTGCATCAGACAACCTGACCCCCTTTTAAGCAAGTGGACCAAGTGGTGGGAGTGTGTGAGAGAGACTTGTGCTTCAAATGTCTCTTAAAAAGGAAATCCTACTTTAAGGAAAGACTTGACTTTCCATGCAGCCAGCCTGAAAGCAGAACACTCACATAGATCTGGATCCATTGCCCTGCCAAAGCTGTTGTCCCACCATACCTTCAAATTTTTCTATGGCCTTTAGTAGAACAGGGCTTTTCTGAAAGTAACTTCTAAATCTCTCTTCAGGCCTTGAAGAAAGTTCAACCACCTGTCTTAGTTGTCCCTCCTGGTACCTGGAAAGAAGATGGATCAGGTGAAGGGATGGCTAAAGACCATTGCCTCCTGCCGCCTTGTAATGTGAACTGGCATTTTGTAACCTTACTTACTTAAGAGTAGGTTCATTCATGAGAAGACTCCTGAAAGTTGACTTCAGAACTAATGCTCCATCCCCCAATTTGCTTCTGTTTTACTCATACTTATTCTTAAATTAAAACAAACACAGTAACAAGAGCCTGTTGAGCTATTATTTTCCCTTAGGAATGAAATTATTGAGGACTGAAACTGGACTGGAAAGGTTCTAGCATTCTGTATTAAGTATCAGCTGCCCCATCCCAGCAGAGATCAATGTGAGTTCTTTAGACTACATTTCTATACACTAACCATGGGCTACTGTAGCTTTCAGATGTTATTTGTGTTGCCTCTTCCTTCAGTCCTAACCAAGAAAGCTGATGCTGAAGAATCATGGAAATTGCAACTCAACAACATCAGGAGGTTCATCAATAGCCAACCTTGCTATGTGCACACACCTGTAAGAAAGTCTCATGGAATTCAGTGGGGTTTACTTACGAATAGGCACAAGCAGGACTGCACTGTTAGCCTTGCAGTAACTTGTTTACTGCAGTTTGTCCAAAAAGCAAACAGTAAAGAATCTGAATGGGTGGAGCTTTGATATAGACCACTGGTTCCCAAGTGTAGTGTCTGAGATGTTTTAGGCCCACAGTTCCCAGAATCCTTCATCACTGGTCATGCTGACTGGGGCTTCTAAGTGTTGTAAGTCAACAACACCTGGGGACCCAAATTTGGGAATGACTGGTATAGGTACAAAGCAGAAGCCCATTGACCAAGTTTAGATCTTAACGCTCATTCAGTATGTGGCATTTTGGGTGGAGTATCTGAGCTGAATCCTAGAAAATCCTGAAGAATTTCTGTCTGCTGGAGTGAACAGTGTCAACTAGGTGGAGAAAAGGTCTGACTCAGGGTAAATAGATAGATTCCTATATGTTCCTTGTCTTCACAATGGAAGTAGTTCAATTTCTGATAACACAACGGTGTCCGTACTATAGAGGTATAAGTCTTGGGAACACTACTAAGAGTTTAGGAACTAAGAGTTTGAAAAAGTTATTTTGGGCTTCCACATATGGACCATGAAAGCTGGGGAATTCTGGGAATGCTCCCTCTAAAACAACTTTTTAAATTTTTGACCCAGCTCTCCCCAAAAGCTGAAGGAAATCAGAACTCAAGACCCCAGGATGTTTGCATCTGTATGCGAGATATAATGTCATGTTTTGCCTGATTGTCCCAAGAAAAAAAGGACTTGCAGATGTTGCTCTTATTACTGTTGTTGCTGTTTGAAGAATGGGTCTAGAACTCTTTCACAAGAAGAGCTAGAGAAACAGAAGGCGTGAGGAGAAAGATCCATATACCTTCTCAGGATACTTCTAATGTCCTGAAAGAAAGAGAGAAATAGAACTCAGCTATAGAGACAGAACACATGCTGGGGTGCTGTTTGTTTGTTTTTTTTACTAGAGATTTATTTATCCCTCTGTTGTCTGGAAAACCCAGGTCTAAGTCTTCCTTATTTCCCATAAACCAAGAAACAAGGCTTGTGTTAACTCTTACTTGCAGCAGTTTAGTTGTTGGCTGCTGGCACTTTGCCTCCATCTCCGAAATCAACGTACTGAGACGATCAATTTCCTCCGACAGACTGGTAATGTTTTCTTCCCAACTTTTCTCAGTCTCTTTCTCTAGTTCTGCCAGCTGGTCCAGCCAAAGACGTTCTTTTCCCTTAAGAAATTTCTGCACTTTCTTAAAAGCAGACCTGATCTCCTCTTTTTCCAACCCTATTTGTGTCTGTTGTGGGGAAAACATAGAAACAGAGAGAGAAGCAAAGGTGAGCATGAGTTTCAAATTAGCCAGAGAGTCCTGTGACTATAGCAAGAAATGAGGAAATTCTTTTGTGTCTTGTTAGCACCAAACAGAGCTTTAAAATGTTACATTTTGGAGGACTATAAGAACCAGAATACCCCAACCAGCACAGTCTGTGGCCATACTCTGAAGGTAACAGTCCAAAAATATTTCCAGGCTCTAAAAGCCAATAAGATGCTGGGCTACATCAATAGGAGTATAGTGTCTAGGTCATGGGAACTGATAGTACCACTCTGTTCCATTTGGTCAGCCCCCACCTGGAATACTGTGTCCAGTTCTAGGCACCACAGTTCAGGAAGAATATTGACAACTCAAACAGGTCCAGAGGAAGGCAACCAAAATGATAGAAAGCCTGAGAAGTATGCCCTGTGTGGAGAGGTTTAGTGAGCTGGGTATGTTTAGCCTGGAGAAGAGAAAGTTAAGAGGTGGCATGATAACTACGTTTAAATATTTGAAGGGATGTCATATGGAGGATGGAGCAAGCCTCTTTTCTGCTGCTCCAAAGACTAGGACACAGAGCAATGGCTTCAAACTTCAGGAAAAGAGATTCCAGTTAAACATTAGGAAAATCTTCCTTATGGTAAGAGGAGTCTGACAGTGGAATACACTGTCTGGGAGTATGGTGGAGTCACCTTCTTTGGAGGTTTTTAAACAGAGGTTAGATGACCACCTGTCGGGAATGCTTTGATGGTGTATTCCTGCATGGCTGGGGGTTGGACTCAATGGCCCTTGGGGTCTCTTCCAACTCTTTGATCCTATGATTCTAAAACTGTGAAGGCTACTGCTGCAGAATCTTTACCCACTCATTCTCTTAGATATCTGCCAAATATTCATTCATTCATTCACTCATTCATGTATTTATTATATTTTTATGCCACCTTTCTCCCAGAATGGGACCCAAGGTGGCTTTATACACAAGTACCAGAGCTTTAAAACACTACCTTTTTGGACTACAGCTCCACTCAAGGCAGAAAATGCAGCTTGATTTTCCCAAGCAGGTAGCTTTCCAGTCTCTTTTTGAAGATATCCTGGAAAAGAGAACCTGCCACCTCTCAAGGTAAATGGTTCCCAGTGCAGCATTAAATGCATTATTACAAAATAGGAAAATGGCTCAGCTACAGCTTTGCCTAGAGATTTCTCCCACCTCTGTTACAGTGATCTGCTGGTGAATGGGAGAAATCATTTGTGGGACAACTATTAAACAGACACCTCACAAAGCTTGGCTTTATGGAAGAGAGGCAAGAAGAACACTATTGCTGAAACAAATCCATAGCAAAATCCATTCAGAGTTTACAAGCTAATGCTTGCAGTAAGTGGCCAAGACCTAAGTGCCAAAAGGACACTGAGGGCTACTGCATGTATAACAGCGCAGTATGTGGACATCATCGAACAAATAGACTCGTGGTGAACAATGAGGTCTCTTGCATCAGAGTATGGCCATGAAGAAACTCCCAGTGCGCTTTCTGTAATTTCTAATATGTGAGCAAGAACAAGAAAGTCTCACCAGAAACCTTTGCTTCCTCTGCTCTTCAGCCAGTTTCCGCTCTACGGCTTTCACTCTCTTTCTTTCTAGAGACTGTTGTTGGGCCTCAAACTTGATCTACAGAAACGGAATAAACCCCATTACCATAATCACAGGTTTTGCATTACTATTACTATTATTATTCACACTATTGCATTGCTATTACTATTCACACTATTACTATTCACATCCATCGTTATAAATGTCTGTCCGTAGATGCTTCATTCCCTGCATCTGATCAAACAAATAATCTACAAAAGCTGATGCTATAAGCTTCTTTCTCTCGATTAGTCTCAAAGGTGCTACAAGATCCCCTTGTGTTCTGATAGAGACTAATATAGCTATGTCTTTGAATAAAACATTTCCTTTGTGAGGGAAGTCAGCCAACGTGATATCTTCCAGGGTTTCCCTGAGAAGCCATGTCTGATCTGGCAATAGAGGGACGAAAGGTCAACATTGACCTCTTGGGCTTCCTGCAATCAGCTGCTGGGGAAATGGCAACCTTTCTCCAGCTTGAATGTTTAAACTGTGTGTATATTAGGAACAGATACTACATTTTTTAAATAAGAAACTGGACCTTTGATATCTTATATGTTTGACTAGACGCGGAACTATGATCTCAGTATAGAAGACTATTATGCTCCCCTTTCATTGCAAACTCAGAGGGTTGTGACAGCAGGATGGGAAAATGGGGCCACTGAGAACCAGGAGGGATGCCTCAGCATGCTGATTTAACCTCAAGGTTTGGAAAGATGCAAGGTATTTATTTAAATTAGGGCACAATCTCTGCCAACTTGATGAAGATAAAGAAAGCTAAATGGCCAATGCTGTTTGCAAAGGAAAACTGGGCAGTGGGGAATGGAGTTGGCATATAGTCTTCAGAGAAGGGCCTGGCTGGCTAAGAGGAAGAATTTCTTTCCAGAGATGAGGATATACAATAAATTTTACTTGTCTATATCCGGTTTCTTCACTCATCAGGTCCATTGCCAAGTGCCTTGGGGAAAGGCAGCACGGCACTCAAGATACCGGCCCTTGCCACACGACGTTGTCATCCCAGGAGAGCAATGCATTGCTCCCGGTGCAGAACATGTGCCATTGCACGACATTGTCGCTCACCTGCTGCTGTCACGCCCTCATCTGTGGGAAATGTGCCCTTTTTCATTACTGGTAAAAAATCTGGTAATGACCCCCTTTCCTGGCTTGGTCCCATTAGCTGCCTGCACGTGGTAAGGGCCAAGGTGCTCAATAGTACTTCCTTCCACAGTACTGTGCAGGAATCAACAAATCACAGGTCGTGGGGCAAGGAAAAGGTGGGAAAAGGGACTTGCCATTGAAGCTGTACTGCAGAAGGAAGAACGGTGTGTCTGATGCCATCCATCCATGACAGCTTACCGGGTGTGGTCACGAATGTTCAGGCCCTGATCCCATCCCAGCAATGGCAATGCTGGGATCCCAGCAGGACGATGCACTATTGGGGCATAGTGCAGTAAAGGCCACTATCTTCTTTCTGATTACTGTCAAGAGGTGGACTTTTATTGCTCTCCTGCCCCTCAAAGACATGGGGGAAGCAAGGTAATAACATCTCTTTCCATACATACATCTGCCCTAGCGCCGGAAGCCATCAGGCAGCAGAGAATGTGATCCTGCCTTTTCTCTGAACAGTTGAATTTCCATTGAGTGCTGAAGCCTCCCCACCATCAGTAATCAAGTCCGACTGTCTGGCACTCTAGTTCTCTCATGCACAATTCCTTTCCACCTTGAGTCTCCATTTTTTCCCTTCCATTCATCTCTCCCTACTGTGTTATACATGCAGTGATTTCCATACCTTCCAATATTTCACCAAAATACATGTGGCCAAGCAAGATGGTGAATGTTATTAATGAAGAAGAAAAAATATAAGGCTAAGAGAAGCTGCAGAAGTTTGTTTTTGCCTGAGTCTACTAGCAAGGGCAAGATTCTAGCTCTAGCCTCTCTTCTCCCCTTTGCAGAGTTAATTGAGTGCAAACCACATCTGCAATTCGAACTCAGTTTGCCGCAACTGAAGAAAACTGAGGAGGACAAAGGGGAATGTGGCAGAAGGAAATCAAAACTGGGACATTTTTTAAAGCAACTGGAAAAATGGGATGACAGAGGATTAATTGAGACTGTCCCTGACACATTGAGACAGATGAAGAACATGAGTTTCACTGCCACAGCAACAGTAAAAAACAATATAAAACTAGGGCCATTTCCACACTACATTGTTATAGTGCTATTATTCCACTTTCAACATCCTATGGAATCCTGAGGCTTGCAGTTTAGGGAGGGGCGTTTTGAATTCTCAGCCAGAGAGCTCCTAGGCCTCAGTAAACTACAAACCCCAGAATTCCATACGGTGCTGAAAATGGAATAATAGCAATATAACAACCTAATGCGGAAATGGCCCGTATGGATCAATCTGTCAAAATCAGCTTTTGCTCAAGTTCTCGTTTTTCCAACCTTTAGCTTGTTCTGTATCATTCCTAAATAGGTTTTGAGGTCCCCCCCCTTTTGCTTTTTCTGTTAGGTTTGCCTGAATAATTGTACACATTTTCATATGACACTTTTGTGTGGAAATTGGCCTAACATTTGCATTTCTCTAAACAATTTTCTTAAAATAATGTATTTTTGTACATTATTTACTATATCTCCTCTAAGGGCTTAGGGCAGCTACAATGAAATAAAAAAAAAAGAAGTAGAATTCAAGCATCATGCAGATTAATTTGTACATGAGACAAACTAATCAACAAAAATGAATGAAAAGACGGCACTTACCAGTTAAAAGCCCCTCCTACTGAAACCCAGCATATTAGCCCCAAACCTGCCTGAATAAAATTTTCTTTATCAAGCCAAAAGGGAAGGGAACAGCTCCCATGTCACATATTGGAAGCAAGAAAGTCCTGTACACATTTTTGTATGGATTTCCCCTTGATATACCCTTTTAAATGCGTTGTTTTGTTGGACAATCGCAGTGCAAAAACAAATCTCATGAAACAGCAGCATTTCAGTTTGCATATTGATTCAGAAAGCATATTTACACTACAGTGGGTCCTCCATATATGCAGGGTTCAGTTCCAGGCACTCCCACAGGTAATGAGATTAATGAATCTTCATCAGTGCATCTGCACACACATCACCACCATTTAAGGTACAGGACATGATGAACTCGCAGATGCTCAAACTCACACATCTGGAGATTGTGGGTAAGGAAGGCCCACTGTACATGGTAAACTGAACCTGTTTCTGCCCGTCACACACACACCTGCTCTCTCTCACAAAAGCCATGACAACCTACCTTATATTCTTGGGCAGCTTCCTCCATGGGAACCACATCATGTCCCCTGTGCTCCTTGGAGGTGTCACATACCATACAAATGAGGACTTGATCGTCTTTGCAGAAGAATTTCTTACACACACCTATCTGCCCCTCTGGCTCCTTCCGCCTGTTGGCCTTCCTGATTGTTTCCACGATGTTTGCAAGCTGTCGGTTTGGCCTCAAGTTCCTCAACTTGACTGCCGCACTACACTGAGGACACAAAGGCACTGCAGGAGACTCCTGGCAGTGCTGGATGATACAGGCTCGGCAAAAATTGTGCCTACAGTTTGTTATCACCGGGTCTTCAAAGAGACCCAGGCAGAGGGAACAAATTGTTTCAACATACAGCCGCTTCTTTGGACCCATAGTTGCCACACTTGCCTCTTCTTGGTTAACAAAAATTCAAAGGATAGTCTTAAGTTTCGTTTCTTCTTTCAACTAATGACAGGATGTTTGTTCTCTTGGATCTGTCCCCGAGCTGTGGAACGAACCCGGCCAGAGAGTCTGAAACAGAGAGCAACTTTTTTTTTTTTCACATGAGTAAACAACAATGGGTAGGGTGGACTGAGCCTGACACTGTGCCCTCCCCCTGTCTTTATTTTTTTTTTAATTTTTATTGATTATACAGAAAAGAAAAGAAAACACAAACACAAAAATAAAGCACCATGTGATACCACTAATAGTAAAACAAACAAATTTCAACCAAAAACAAACTTACATTATTATTTCTCTCTTATATAATTACAATCAAAAACTTATTCAGCTTATTCTATATCAAACTACTTATATATTTTTATTACCTATCTCTAATTCTTATTCTCATTATATTCATTATTATTATAATAATATTCTTAATTCTATATTTTTCCCTTAAATTTAATCTAATGCTATTACTAAATATAATCAATTTACTTTTTGTTTTTTTGTTTTTTTTGTTTTTTTTTGTTTTACAAAATTAAACAACTCCAATTTAAACAATATACCACATTATTATCACAAAAAAAAATTGAATAAACCCACCCCCCAGAGCCAACTTTTTATTTAATCCATTTTCCAAATTCCCCCCTGTCTTTATGTAGCCCTTATTTAGAACACCTCAATAAGGCTCGTACATCTGCAGTCACAGGTATACTGTCAGCTGAACAAAGCCGAGAGAAATCTTGAAAATAAAGTCCTCTCTTGTGGCTTGAACCTGGTGATTAAACTTGTTTGTCAGCTGTGTATTCCTACTGTGCATGTATTAACTTGTTTTAAAAAAAATCCATGTCGCTTCCATCTTCAAAAGCAGGTATTCATTCAGTTCTCCATCGAAACTGTACTCCCTCTGTTTTCAAGATCATTGTGGCAGGTTCACAGTCAGAGAAAGTCTTTGGCACAATACCCATTTTCTTTATTAAATTTGCCATATTCTTAGAAATCCAAAACACATCTGTTCTAGAAAAAGATTTATGATGCTTTAAAAAAAAGTATAGTCTCTAGACTTTGGCTACAAATATATCCATCAGTGATTTCTGAAGAATCATCAAGAGAAGGCTTAAAAATCCAACTAAGAAGATAGGACAAGACCAATGGAAAATAGCAGACTTGGGCCATTTCTGCACGATGAAGAAGGTAGCAGAGAGCACGATCTTATGCTCACCACTCTTTTCCTGCTCGCTGCTGGCCTGATTCTGCCCCAGGCAGGTGGCAGAAGCTTGCAGGGAGCATGGCTCTTTGCCCACTTGCCCCTGGCCCGATCCTGCCCCAGGTGGGCAGCAGAAGCTTGCAGGGAGTGCATTCTTGCACTACCTGACCTTCCCGGCTGGCCTCAGCCTGATCCTGTCCCAGGAGGGCATGAGAAGCTTGTGGGGAGTGCAATCCTGCACTCCTCGCTCTTCCTCATCTGCCACCACCTCAATCCTGCCCCGGGCAGGCGTGAGAAGTTTGCGGGGACTTCAATCCCATGCTCCCCGCTCTTCTCCCACCGGGGCCAAGACAATGTGGGGATCCTAAAAGATTTCCTGAAAGTGAAAAAGTGAAAATTATTATTTACTTAATTTTCATTAAACAAAGATGTCAAATTCTGTTTCAAAAACACTTTTCAAAAGAGGTGCTTTCTTTCCCTTGCTTTTTAAATTTTTTTTTTTTTTAAAGATTCAAAAGATTTGAGATTTATGGATTCCCAGATCCTTCCAAAAATTCAGATCCAGATTTATAAAATTCTGGATTCGTCCCATCCCTATTTCATTTCATTGCACCCCCCAGCAGGGTGCACCAGGAACGCTCCCCTCCACACCTTGCCAGGTTACTGTAGAAGGGAGCACACTGGCCCCGCCTCTTCCTTCTGCAGCACAGCTGGGCGCTTGCCATTGCCGTGCTGGGGAAGGAAGTGTTGCCAGCGTGCTTCCACAATTCTGCACAGCCAGGAAGGGCAGCAACACTGCGCATGGTAGATGTAAAATGGATTTTTTCCGTTTTTCAAGTAGTGTGAGCACGTGACACACAGGGACAAGATGACAGCAGGACCACGATGATGTCGTGCAGAAGCACGATCCGCAGAGCACTGCTGTCATATCCCAAGTGTGATGCAGCCACACTGTGCAGAAAGGGCCTTGGACAGTTTCTCGTAAGACAAACCCTAATACCCACCGGACAACATGAAATCATTTCCAGAGTGTTCTACTTGTCAGATAGCCTTTTGGGCTGCTCTGTGCCTCACCAATAGTAATGCCAACACCTTTGACTGAAATCATCAGAGTGTGGAATTTAACTAATTCTTGGTTGTGTGCACATGTTCTCATTCATTCTAAAAGGGGGATCCCAATAAGTCCAGATCCCTTGAATGCTACTTGAAATGGAAGGTGCTTATTGGTTCAGTCTGTCAAGCAACAGTACTTGGACACAGGCAAGTATACAAAGCTTGGGGTACATCAAAATTGCAGCCCACTCAGTGGGAAAGTAGTGTTGGAATTGCAATGGAACTGTTAATGTCAGTCATAAGTGTTATATGTTTAATAAAAACAGGGCAATGACCATAAAAAGCACCCGTTATCCCAATGTAATGCCACTTCATAACCAGAGACTATGAACAATTGACAATGACAATGATCTAAGATTTTTTCAGCTTTAGTTGGTCATGATTCTATATCAGCAAGGCCTTTAAGGTCCTGCCAGTCAGCGGGACAGGTACCTGTTGTGTAGCCACATTATACCCTGCTGTGAGAGCCACAATTTTTGCCATTTCTACCCTACACTATTATTATTGTGGCACTTTCAACATCCTGTGGAATTCTGGGGTTTGTAGTTTACTGAGGCCAAAGAGCTCTCTGGCTGAGAATTCCAAAGGCCCCTCCCTAAACCGCAAACCCCAGGATTCCACAGGATGTTTAAAGTGGAATAATAGCACTATAACAGTGTTGTGTGGAAATGGCCTATGACACATTTAAGAAATTATAGGAGGATTGCCAAAGTGGAACAACTTTTTTGGCACAAGGTTTCTCATGTATGGGGTGCTTATTGCCATAAAAGAAACCAGGTACTGCCCAGGGTGCTTGAAAAGGTTGCAAACACAACCACAGAAGGGTTCAAAAAAAGAGGAAAGAAATAAGAGAGATGATACTCCAAATCCATATGGTCCTGGATTTTGCGCTAACATCAAAGGGGTGTGTGTCTGCTTTAACTGGAAAAGAGTGTTGTATGAAGATCACAGTTAACGATAAGCCAATTGAAGAGAAAGCTCACTTTCTGCAACTGTCTGTAATGGAACTACAGAAGCCACAAGGTAATGAGTGGTGGGGCTGGCCATGGTCAAGGGCATGGCTACCAGGTATGAATGGGCTGGAGGAATATTGGGAATCAGAGTCAGCATAATTTATTTGTCACTAGCAGTATGTTGTTGGACTCAGCTATCTCTTTCTTTTTCAACTTACTAGGTATTCTGTCTGTATAAAGTTAAGCCTCCCCAAAACATACCATGGATGCTTTAAAGAAATACAACTTATTAACAAGGTTAATGAGAAATATGGTAATGCAATACACACACCCTAGTCGGTGCGATGCTCCAGAGGAAGAACTGTGGGCTCCAACTGCTGATTATAAAAAGCTAAGATGCCAATGGTGCATGTCATTATGTCATGCTGTTTATAAATGTTAGTTGATTAAGTCAAATATGTAACCACAAAGCCTGCCTGAACCAGTTTTGGCAGGATGGTGAATTAGTAAATCAAAAGGATCAGTCAGTAGACACTCACTAAGGTCATTTCCGCCCTACCCTGTTATAGTGCTATTATTCCACTTTCAACATCCTA
Source organism: Ctenosaura bakeri (assembly GCA_948474755.1). Classification (NCBI taxonomy): domain Eukaryota; kingdom Metazoa; phylum Chordata; class Lepidosauria; order Squamata; family Iguanidae; genus Ctenosaura; species Ctenosaura bakeri. The sequence goes on from CAOLHI010002319.1 coordinate 175,943, forward strand.
CGGAATCCTGGGGTTTTCAGTTTAGGGAGGGGCCTTTAGAATTCTCAGCCAGAGAGCTCTTTGGCCTCAGTAAACTACAAATCCCAGAATTCCACAGGAGGTTGAAAGTGGAATAAGAGCACTATAAAGTGTAGAGCAGAAATAGCCTAAGTATGGCTATGTGAGTTTTGGATATGCTCAGTAGCTGACTACGGCATGTTCTCACATCTTGTGTATGAATGTTGTATTAGGCCTGTGTCAAACTAATAAACTTGTCACACTTACCCTCAGACCGTGTAGCCTGAGAGGGGGTTGATCCTTTTGATCAAAAGTTGTGTATTTGTTTTCAATTATACTGGATATATCACCAATAATGTACATTTTATAAATAGCAGATACAGAGATATGGTAAGAAATGAAACATATAACAATTATTATATGATGTACTAAGAAAATTGCTATTATGTAACACATGTGCTTTATATTTTTTTTTATTGTAATTTTTTTTAATGTGTATTTGTGTGCTTCTTTCCTCACAAATTCAGAGTTTCTATTATAGCTCTGCCTCTACTCAAGAGTGAAAAGGTAGGACACAGTGGTGGAGCTTGGGTTGTGTAAAGGGGGGGTGGGAGGGTGCTGGGGCTACATCGTGGTGGGCATGGCTGCAGTGTGTGGGGGTGTGGCCAGGGCACACAGGGGCGTGGCTACAGGTCAGAATGCCCCAAAAACATTCCCACCTGGGACGAACCATCCCCATCACCCCCCCATCCCTACGTGACTGGTAGGACAGAGAGTCTGCTAACATAGCCACACAATGAAGCTTGAGCGCCCCCAGCAAACCCTCCACAAAATTCTTTGAAGGTAACCCAAAGTATTTTTCTGTTTTACTCCTTAAAATTGCACGTTAAAATATTCTTGTAAAAGGTGCAATCTGTAAACTTCAGCAATTTATTTCATTGCTGAGGAATCAGTTGCCTTCTAGAGGCTTTTTGTTGTGTGCCTTCAAGTTGTTTCCTGCTTGTGTTTTTTTTTTTAATTTATTTATTTGTATCCCGCCTTTCCATATGGATCGAGGCGGCGAACAACTTACAAATAGCATGTATTTCGAAACATTTCTATACATGCCCCCAACAAGCTGGGTACTCATTTTACTGACCTGCGAAAGGATGGAAGGCTGAGTCAACCTTGGAGCCCGGCAGGATCGAACTCACAACCTTGTGGCTTGCAGTACTGGCATTTAACCACTGTGCCACCAGGTCTCCCTCTAGTTTCTCTAACGCAAACTTGTCATGTGGTTTTCTGGGCCTGAGAGTGTGTGACATGCCCAAGATCATCCAGTGGGTTTCCATGGCCAAGTGGAGAATCAAACCCTGGTTTCCAGGGTTGTAGTCCAATGCCCAAAAGACTACACAACACTGAGGCACTAGACTGTTATAGTGCTATTTTTCCACTTTCAACATCCTATGGAATCCTAAGCTTTGCCATTTAGGGAGGGACCTCAAAGGCCCCTCCCTAAACTGCAAACCCCAAGATTGCATAGGATATTGAAAGTGGAAAAATAGCACTATAACAGTCTAGTGCAGAAATGGCCTGACTCTTATGGAACTCCGTTTCCCATTAGCTCTAGCCAGTCTGGCCAGTGGTAAGGTATAATAAGAACAACAGTTCACCGACATTTGGAGGACTGAACATTGCACATTCCTGGCATTGTCAATACCCATGGTCCTGCTCCCACTTGCCAATACCATACACCGATAATGGGCTTTCATCATTCATGACAAGACACAGGCTTGAATTTTGTTTTGTTGCTTTCCTGGTAAGGACATAGCAAAATTAGCAGATTTCTTCAAAAAGAGGATGGAAAGAACTTGAAAGAAAATTTGAAGAGAAGAGAAAGGAAAAGCAACATATTAGCTCTATTAGTTTCTAAATATGAGGTTTTTCAAGACACCATGGACTGTCAGAAAGATAAATCAAGCCTGAATTCTCACTAGAAGCCAAAATGACTAAACTGAAGCCTCTGCCCTTTGAACATGCCTTGAGATGACATGGCTCATTGGGAAAACATGATAATGCTGGGGTCAGTGGAAAGCATGAGGAAAAGAAAAAGACTGTATTAGAGACTGACTGATTCAATCAAGGAAGCTATACCATGAATTCAAAAGAGCTGACCAGGACTGTTGATGACTAAGGATCTTAGTCATAGAGTCACCATATGCCAAAGGCTGACTTGATAGCAAATAAGGACATAGAATAATAGAACTGTAGAGTTGAAAGAAACCACAAGGGCCATCGAATCCAGCCCATTGCCATGCAGGAGTATACTATCCAAACATTCCCAACAAATGGCGGTCCAGCCACTGCTTAAAAACCTCCAAGAAAGGAGACTCTACCACACTCCAAGGCAGGATATTCCACTGTCAAACAGCTCTTACCATCAGGAAGTTCTCCCTAAGGTTTAGAGGGAATCTCTTTTCCTATAGTTTGAATATATTGCTCCATATCCTAGTCTCTGGAGCAGAAAAAAACAGTCTTGCTCCATCATCCATATGACATCCTTTCAAATATTTAAACGTAGGCATCGTGTTGGCTCTTACCCTTCTCTTCTAAACATACACCAGGCTAAACATACACCTAGCTCTCTATGTCACTCCTCATAGGACATGGTTTTCAGGCCTTCTACCATTTGCCCACCATCCTCTGGACACTTTCCAGCTTGTCAGCAACAATATTTAATAACATTTGTGACACTGAATGAAGTTTGCCACCCCCACCGTACCCCAGACTCCTCATCATTCACACCTATGTGGCAGGCACAGCTTGGAAATGCTCAGTATTTAATTCTCAGAATCCATCATATTTTAAAGAGGTACTTAATTGTATGTAGTATCTTCAAGTGCAGCGTTTAATAAATCACTTTTGGATCTGGACAGCTCCCATGTTGGTTCTAGCTACCACATAAGTATAATCTTTCTCAAACTGGCCTTAGAGTAGCTGGTCTGTAAATTGATGCCACCAGCTTCTGCCTGTAGAAAGGTACAGGCACATCTGAGTTGACAAAGAAGCTCCTCTTTACAAAATCTTTTTATGCACATATCTCCCTTTCCTTCTCATACTCTGTATAGCTGGAGGTTTTTTTAGCAGCATTGTAGAATACACTGCCTCAGAGTATGGTGGAGTCTCTTTCTTTGGAGGTTCCTAAACAGAGGCTGGATGGCCATCAGCTGGGCTTGCTTTGATTATCTATTCCTGCATAGCAAGGGGTTGGACTGGATGAGCTTTGTAGTTTCTTCCAGCTCTGTGGTTCTCTGATTCCATGGTATTGGAAAGATGGTGAAGGAAGGCCAGTAGCCAGGAATGCAGTGCTGGCCCTCCTTGTCTGTTGCAGTAGAAAAGGACATATATTGGCATAACCCCAAGAACAGCCTACATGAGTCACCAGCACACTACTGAACTTCACATTGAACTTGTTGCTATACTGGGGTCCATTCACATCACACAGTCATAGTGCTATGATTTCACTTTGACTGCCATGGTTCCACCCTATGGAATCCTGGGATTTGCAGTTTAGGGAAGGGCATTTTAGAAATCTCACCCAAAAAGCTCTAGTGCTTCTACGAATCCCAGGATTCCATTGACTCTTGCCATGCCAGTTAAAGTGGAATATAGCACTGTAAATATATAGACTTGAGTAAGGCCTAAATTTGAGCACATGATGCTAATAATTCTATATAAACCTGTGTCTTTTTTTGTATATAATGGATACATTGTAGAGGAAAGGAGCCAGTGTGGTGTAGTGTGTGAGCATTGGACTACGACCCTGGAGACCAGGGTTTGATACTCTACTTTGCCATGTAAACCAGGGCCAGTTCCACACTAGACTGTTATAGTGCTATTATTTCACTTTCAACCTCCTGTGGAATTCTGGGGTTTGGAGTTTACTGAGGCCAAAGAGCTCTCTGGCTGAGCATTCTAAATGCCCCTCCTTCAACTGCAAACCCCAGGATTCCACAGGATGTTGAAAGTGGAACAATAGCACTATAACAGTATAGTGCAGAAACAGCCTATGACACATTTCAGATATTATAGGAGGATTACCAAAGTGGAACAACTTTTTTGGCACAAGGTTTCTTATCTATGGGGTGGTCCTTGCCATAAAAGAAACCAGATACGGCCCGGGGTGCTTGAGAAGGTTGCAAACACAACCACAGAAGGGTTCAAAAAAAGAGGAAAGAAATAAGAGAGATGATACTCCAAATCCATATGGTCCTGGATTTTGTACTAACGTCAAAGGGGTGTATGTCTGCTATAACTGGAAAAGAGTGTTGCATGAAGATCACAGAGAACGATAAGCCAATTGAAGAGCAAGCTCACTTTCTGCAACTGTCTGCAATTCCGTAATGGAACTACAGAAGCCACAAGGTAATGAGTGGTGGGGCTGGCCATGGTCAAGGGCATGGCTACCAGGTATGAATGGGCTGGAGGGAATATTGGGAATCAGAGTCAGCATAATTTATTTGTCACTAGTAGTATGTTGTTGGACTCAGCTTTCTCTTTCTTTTTCAACTTACTAGGTACTCTGTTTGTATAAAATTAAGCCTCCCCAAAACATACCATGGATGCTTTAAAGAAATAAAACTTATTAGCAAGTTTAATGAGGCATATGGTAATACAATACACACACCCTAGCAGGTGCGATGCTCCAGAGGAAGAACTGTGGGTCCCAAACTGCTGATTATAAAAAGCTAAGATGCCAATGCCAATGGTGCATCATGGTTATGAATGTTAGTTGATTAAGTCAAAGCCTGCCTGAACCAGTTTTGGCAGGATGATGAATTAGCACATCAAAAGGATCAGTCAGTAGACACTCACTAAGGTCATTTCCACCCTACACTGTTGCAGTGCTCTTATTCCACTTTCCACATCCTATGGAATCCTGAGGTTTGCAGTTTAGGGGGGACCTTTAGAATTCTCAGCCAGAGAGCTCTTCGGCCTCAGTAAACTACAAATCCCAGAATTCCACAGGATGTTGAAAGTGGAATAAGAGCACTATAACAGTTTGCAGTTTAGGGAGGGGCTGACATTTTTTAAATGTTCCTCCCTAAACTAAAAACCCCAGGATTCTATAGGATGTTGAAAATGGAATAATAGCACTATAACAGTCTAGTGCAGAAATGGCCCACGGCAGCCAGTGTATTTAAGGGAGGCAGTGGGAGCTGTTCCCTCTGCTCCGTTGCTTCCCTCTGCTGGGCAATGACAGAAGTGGGAGGGTGCTGCGTGCAGCTAGCAAGAAGGAGTAGCCTACCCCTCCCCATCTTTGTGCTCATGAGTTGCCAAAATGAGCCAAGGTCTACTTCTGCAGACAACCAGTAGCCTGGAATAAGGAGCTGGTCCCTCTTGTCTACTGTTGTAAAAAAAAAGGGTGTTACCAGCAGGATGCTGAACTTCATATTTAACTTGCAGCTATACTGGGGTCCAGTCACACTACATAATCATAGTGCTATGATTTCACTTTAACTGCCATGGTTGCACCCTATGGAATCCGAGGATTTGCAGTTTAGGGAGGGACATTTTAGAAATGTCAGCCAAAAAGCTCTAGTGCCACACCAAACTACAGATCCCAGGATTCCACTGGCTACTGCCATGGCAGTTAAAGTGAAATAGAGCACTGTAATTGTGTAGCACAAATAATTCCCAGATGTGAGCGTATGATACTCATTATTCAATATAAATCTGTGTCCCTTTTGTATATAATGAATACACAATAGAAGAAAGGAGCCAGTATGGAGTAGCGTGTGAGCTGTGGAGTACGACCCTGGAGAAAAGGGTTTGCTTCCCCACTTGGCCATGGAAACCAACTGGGGCCATTTCTGCCCTACACAGTCATAGTGCTATTATTCCACTTTCCACATCCTGTGGGATTCTGGGGTTTGTAGTTTCCTGAGGCCCAAGAGCTCTCTGGCTGAGAATTCTAAAGGCCCCTCCCTAAACTGCAAACCCCAGGATTCCACAGGATGTTTAAAGTGGAATAATTGCACTACAACAGTGTAGGGCAGAAATGGCCTGTGTGACCCTGAGCATGTCACACACTCTCAGCCCTCAGAAAACCCTGTGATAGGATTGCCATTAAGTAGCAAATGACTTGAAGGCACACAACAACAGCAATAAAGGAAAGAACATAAGAAACAATGAGAAAATGTAGGATGTTATCAGAGAACAGTTGCAAAAAGAACAATGTTTCTATATTCATTTTTATGCTTCTTTGTATTCGTTCTGCAATTATCTCATTCCCTAGATCATACTGATGAGAGAGCTCCCTTTTAAGCTTTCTTACGTTTTCCTACATGCCTTGAATCCTTATTCTGTTGAATATTATTTATTATATCACACATACTTAGCATCTGGCATTTCCTGTGCTCTTTTGGGATGGTAATTCTCGAGCAATTCTGGAATGGCGTGGACGAAATGTGAACCGTGGGACACATGTGTCTCTCTAAGGATCCCACAAAAACTCTGGACATGCACCAAAGAACCTTCCAGAGGGCAAAACCAGCTCTTGGACCCACACCTATTCAAGATTTTATTTTATTTTTTATTTTTGGTAGACTATTTTAACCCCCCACCCACGTTTACAAAATAGTGCTGTGCATGGGCCTCTCCAAAATGACTCGAAGGCACACAACAATATTTACCTTACTAAAGCCTACAGTATTGAGATCAATCAACTGAAAGAAACAATGGTTGTCAATCCCTCCCTGAGTAGGTAGTAATGGGATTCCTCCTCCTCCCTCTCTCTGGTGGGGGCTCTTAAGCAATTCTGAGAAACCACAAAGGCTCCAAACTATCACTTCCTCTGGAAGGGAAGTGACATGTATCCCACAAGGAACTGATAAAATGGACATTAATCCAAGAGTATTTGCACCATAATAGATCTGTTAGCCTTGAAAAAAATTCACCATTATTACTCTGGAATGTGTTATACAAAGTGCTTGATCTTTGATAACATCAACTTGAATGTGACTGGGGCCCAGCCACGCTCCACATCTTACATTCCTCGCATCTTAAAGGCATAGGAAGGGCTGTTTCGAGGTCTGGAGAGGTTTATTATTTATACGCTCGTTTAATTTATATCTTGTTTTTCTCCCAAAATATGACTCAAGGTGGCTAACAGTAAAAGTTTTTTAAAAATACAATTAAATCAACATGTAGCAGAAAGGGTTTTTTTTAAAAAAAAAAAATTAAACAGATCATCATATCAAAATACATACAAAACATAAGATCAAGGCACTGTACACTCCATTAAAAGATCCTTCTGGCACACCCAGGTAATGACTGAAGGCTCGTTTAAACAGAAAGTTCTTTGCCAGTTGGTGAAAAGAGGGCAACTTAGCCTTCTGTGGGAGGGAGTTCCACAGGCTACCTCCTGTGTCCTTACTAACCATACTTATAATAGAAGTGCACCAGAGGGAACGCATTCAACTGAAGATCTTGCAATCTGGGCAGGCTTACAGAGGTTTTGGGGCTGATTTTTTTTTTAAATTGCTAATATAGCGTAGAAAGCTCACCTGGCTGTTGGAGACAGTGCTCTATATTGTTGCTGCTGTATGTCTTCAAGTTGTTTATGACTTATGGCGATTCTAAGACAAACCTAATATGGGGTTTTCTGGGTCTGAGAGTGTGTGTGACATACCCAAGGGCACCCAATGGGTTTCCATGTCCTTGTAGGGACTTGAACTCTAGTCTTCAGGGTCATAGTCCTACACTCAGGCCATTTCCACTGTTGCACACTGTTATAGTGCTATTATTCCACTTTCAACATCCTGTGCAATTCTGGAGTTTGTAGCTCACTGAGGCCCAAGAGCTCTCTGGTTAAGAATTCTAAATACCCTCCTTAAACTGCGAACCCCAGGATTCCACAGGATGTTGAAAGTGGAATAATAGCACTATAACAGTGTAGTGTGGAAATGGCCTCAGACACCATGCTAGCTCTCTGTTTTAAGTACCCGTCCATAAACTGCAAATCCAAGGATTCCATATGACAGAATTATAGAATCATAGAATCATAGAAATGTAGAGTTGGAAGAGACCACACGGGCCATCCAGTCCAACTCCCTGTCATGCAGGAACACCCTCAAAGCACTCCCGACAGATGGCCATCAAGCCTCTGCTTAAAAACCTCCAAGGTAGGAGACTCCACTACTCTCCGAGGCAGCAGATTCCACTGCCGGACAGCCCTGACTGTCAGGAAGTTCTTCCTGAGGTTCAGGTGGAATCTCCTTTCCTGCAGCTTGAATCCATTGCTCCTTGTCCTGGTTTCTGGAGCAGCAGAAAACAAGCCCCCTCCTTCCTCTACGTGGCATCCCTTCAAATATTTAAACATGGCTATCATGTCCCCTCTTAACCTCCTTTTCTGCAGACTAAACATACCCAGCTCTCTCAGTCTATCCTCATAGGGCATGTTTTCCAGGCCTCTCACCATTTTGGTCACCCTCCTCTGGACTTGCTCCAGCTTGTCAATATCCTTCTTGAATTGGGGTGCCCAGAACTGGACACAGTATTCAAGATGGGGTCTAACCAAAGCAGAGTAGAGTGGTACCAGTACCTCCCTCGATCTAGACACCATACTCCTGTTGATGCAGCCGAGAATTGCATTGGCTTTCTTGGCTGCCGCATCACACTGCTGACTCATGTTCAGCTTGTGGTCTATGAAGACTCCTAGATCCCTTTCACACGTACTGCTATCCAGCCACGTGTCCCCCATCCTATATTTCTGTATTCCATTATTTCTGCCTAAGTGTAGGACCTTACATTATGGTAGTTAAAAGTCAAATATCAGTGCTCTACCTGTGTAATGTGAAAGGGTCCCATGGTGGGAAATTCCAAAATGGATCCATCTGCCTAGTGTGAAAGAACTTCAGTCATATTTCTGTTGTGTTATTGTTGCTGTTGTTGTGTGCCTTCAAGTTGTTTCTGATTTCTGGTGACCCTAAAGCAAACTTTTCATGGGGTTTTCTAGGCTGAGAGTGTGTGACACACCCAAGATCAGCCCGTGAGCAGAGCAGGGAATTGAACTCTGATCTCCAGGATTGTAGTCCAATGCTCAAACCATTACACTATGCTCTATCTTTCAATTACTCACTATACTCCAGAGTATGTCTTCTTAATACAGTATCTATAAATCACCCAGCTGGATCAGCCAGAAGCATTGCTTTTCCTCATCTTTGCATTTGCTCAATAGCAAGTTGCCATTGTCATGGATTCTCCATTTTCCATTGCTTTAGCAAAACAATATGGAAAGGAGAAAAACATGGAAGACATAGAACTAAAACTACACCACTAGAACTTCACCACTGATGAAACTTAGCACAGAAAGCCTACAAGAAAGCTTCCTTGGGTTCCATTTCACTTCTTCGGATGCCTGAACCTTCAGTAAGCATGGATGCAAATACAAGCAAAGGGCAGGCTGTGAAACGTAACAGAAATGTAAAACATGATTACAGGATGATGAATCTTATCTCCTCTTTAGAGTCACCATTAACACTTTACTTATCACTCCATCACTATTCAATTACATTTCATGCACCTATACGCAGCCTGCTTTTGCATATGTAGCTGTCTACTAAATCTTCAGCCATTTGAAGAAGTGGATGTGAATCCATTAAAACTTACATGGAAATAATATTCAAAGAGATGGCCCCTTTAGTATTTTGCAGCATAAAAAGAAAGGTAAAAACAAAGGAAGGGGAAGAGCAGGAAATCAGTGGCACTTTTAGAACAGTTATCAATCAATCAATCAGCCTTCAGAATACCTGAACAGATCCTCTCTCAATTTTCCTTTTCTTACCTTAAAGGTGCCCCAAGATCTACTGTTTTTATATGTTCAGATAATCTATTGTTTTGTTAGTAAACGTATAGTCAGTTGCCTGCAGAGCCCTGCAAAACAGCAGTGTGTTCAAATACATCCATAGAATGCATGTCTGCTTCACTATTTTGGTCACCCTCCTCTGGACATACTCCAGCTTGTCAATATTCTTCTTGAATTGAGGTGCCCAGAACTGGACACAGTATTCCAATGAGGCCTAACCAATGCAGAATAGAGTGGCACCATTACCTCCCTCAATCTAGACACCATACTCCTATTGATGCAACCAAGAATTGCATTGGCTTTCTTGGCTGCCGCATCACACTGCTGACTCCTTTTCTTTCATCTCCACACAGAAAAAAATCTGAAGTGTAGATAGATGTAGGTTTTGTTCTTAACAGTCAAGCTGTGAGTAAGACTACATCTTCACTGATGACCCTGAGGCAAAATCAAAACAAAGACCAGTGACTGGGAGGAGTATGAAGTGCAGCCCCATGTTCAGCATATTTTAAAAAGAACCATTACTGGCTGTCCATTCACTTCTCAACTCAACATGTAGTCCTGACATGCAAATTGTGCCGAAAGCAATTTATTGAAAAGAGGAAGTAGAAACAGAGCTGCAAATATGTTTAAACAAGGCCTGTTGTTGCTATGTGTCTTCAGGTCTATCCAACTTATGGTGGCCCTAAGGCAAACTTATCATAGGCTTTTCTTGGCAAGATTTATTCGGGGACAGTTTGCCTTTGGCCTTCCTCTGAGGCTGAGAGAGTGTGATTTTGCCCAAGGTCACCCAAGGAGTTTCCATGGCTGAGCATTTGAACCATGGTCTCCTGAGTTATAGTTCAATGCTCAAACCATTATGCCATGCAGGCTGTACAGCACATGAATGGCCTAGCAATTTTTATTATACTGACTACTACCAGAATATATCTGACTTAAAAAGATCTCTAGAATTCTTATAAAACCTTAGTTAGAAACCACAACTGATCTGGATTTGCAAAATATTGGGGATTATTTTTATTTTTGGTTTGCAGTAAGGCATTGTAGAAGGCATTAAAACATTGCGAACTGTTTTAGCTTCTCTTCTTATTACTATTATTCTTATTCACTGTATTCTGTGTTTTTACTATTTTGTAAAGTATGCAAAATTTATAATGACTTGTCTTGCAGTTTGGAGGCCCCTCATCTAAAAGAAATTTCAATGTTCGTAGATGTAAATAGTTATGAGTGTTGTGCTTTTAACCATCAAGCTCTGAGATTATGGGCCCTTTCACATCACATAATTGTAACAGCATGTTGCCACTTTAACTGCCACAGCAGTGTTCTATAGAGTGCTATGATTTGTAGTTTGGTGAAGCACCAGAGCTCTCTAACTGAGATTTCTAACTGCTGCTCCCTAAACTTCAAACTTCACAATTCTATAGGATATTGCCTTGGCAGTTAAAGAGGAATCATAGCACTATAACTGTGTAAGTGTGAAAAGCCCCTACATCTTCAGTGCTCAGGCTAAGGCCACGTCCACCCTACATTGTTATAGTGCTATTATTCCACTTTCAACACCCTATAGAATCCTGGGATTTGCAGTTTAAGGACGGGTATTTAGAATTCTCAGCCAGAGAGCTCTTTGGCCTCAGTCCACTACAAACCCTAGGATTCCACAGGATGTTGAAAGTGGAATAATAGCACTATAACAGTGTAGTGCAGAAATGCCCAAAGTTGTTGCTTTTTCAAACCTACCTGCATCTGAGAAGCTCAGATAAGTGCAAAAGAATGAATTGCATTCCTCTGACTACAGTAGATATCCCAGCTCCAAATTCCGACACCTGGATCACATTTCCTGCAGTTTCTCACCACCTGGTTCCCTCCAGCCACCTGCTGGTTATTTCCCAAGTGTTTTCCCTACACTAGGAGTAAGTCTCTCTACACCCATGGAGCTGCTCTCTCACTACTGATCCCAAGCCATTGTGTTTTCCACACTTTCATAGGTAGAGGCTGCTATAAAGGCAGCCTCTGCCCTCCCCTTTTGGAAGTTAAGCTGTGGAGGGATTTCCACCAGAAGGAGGGGAAAAGATGTGAAAGGGAGGAAGGGATGCCATAGACTTTTGCAGTGCTTATTAGCTTTTCCGTCTGCCAGGTAAGTTTGCTCTTTCCTTTGGTGGACTTGCCTTCTATGATAAGGTGGTACTCAAGGAAGCTCAGCAGTGAGACAGAAGATAATTGTCAGCTGATATTTCCAAGGCAGCAAAGAGTGACAGCTGTACTCTGCCTGGCTTCGCTCCACCTTTTTCTTCTCATAGGAGTTCCCCATCTTTCAGCAGACAGGAAAAATTTCTTCACCCCACCTCTTCCTGGCCTGCTGGGGCCCATTCAGATGACTCGATTATTGTGCTATTATTTGGCTTGAATTGCTGTGGTTCTATCTTCTGAAATCCTAGGATTTGTAGTTTGGTGGGGGCACTGGAATGCTCTGGCTGAGAATTCTAGATTCCCCCCACCATACAGCACTCCTAACATATTTTAATGCTTTTGGCATTCCTTATTTTGGTTTTTCACCAGCTCCCCCTCGCTTGGGCTCAGAGGCAAACCTCTTATGTGCTACAGAGCACAGATGAGGTTGGTTCTGCACTGAGCTGGAGCTATGGTGGCTCAATGATAGAAAGTAACAAATTAAAGTTATGAAAAGTGAAAAGGGTCAATTTAATAACATTTTTGAACATAATGGATTAAGTTGATATTGAAAAAGAAATGTTAACAGTCACTTAATTCTGGAATTAATTAATTAACCAATTAAATTGAGGGGCCATGTTAAAAAGTAACAGATTTTACATTTCCAAGCTGATTGGCTCTCCAGAGAACTATGTTTCAGGGTAAACAATGTGGGATAGTTGTTTTTGAGTGTTGGATTGGGACCAGGGTTCAAATACCTGCTTGGACATGGAATCCCACTGGGTGGCATTGGACAAGTCACACTCTCTCAGCCTCAGAGGAGGCCTTTGGCAAACCTCCTCTACACAAATCTGCCATAAGTCAGAAATAACTTGAAGGCACACAACGATAGTTGTCTTGAATTTTAACCCTCTGCCCATTTTTGTTAGCCTGTTAGTCTTATGAAATTACAGTACTCAGAGGTTCAAACTTCTCAAAGAGTAGTTCTAGTGGGATGACGTATAGTAAGGGCTCTTGAAATTAACTGATCCTTCCTCACCAACATCCCATTTCTAAATCTAATAAAGGATCCATATGTCTCAAACCAGACATTTTTTAATATCTCAACTCTAGAGATCTTCACAAAATTCCAGTAATGCTTGACATCCATGTGAAGTAGAAATCAAAAAAGGACAAGGAGTGGAGAGTAATATCATTGACTGCATTGAACAGATTTATTCCATTTTTATTCATTTATTCAATTTATATCCCACCTTTCTCCTGCCAAAAGACCTAAGGAGGCTTACAAAATTTAAAAATACAGTTTAGTTAAAAATATATGCTATACATAAAACAATTAAACATTAATTCTATTAAAAAGACACAGCTTACAGTTTTAAAATACAAAAATTACATTGCCTTTAAAATGCAAAAAAGAGCCAAGCACACCATTTTAAAACAATGTTCCGCTGTATGCTTAAAATCAGGCAAATGCCTGCCTAAAAAGTCTTAACCTATCAGGGAAAAGAGAGCAGTGGGGGGCTAAGCTGACCTCCTGTGGAAGGGAGTTCTGCAGTTTAGGAATAGCCCTTGAAAATGTTCTTAGTGGGTGGTTCTTACCAACCACGCCTGTGAAGGTGGTTGGACCCAAATAAAGCCATCCCACAAAGACCTTAAAATTCAAGTTGACTCATACAGGGAGATAGTCTTTTCTGATAAGCCTTTTAGTGCTGGAAATTATCATTAATGTAATGGTTATTTGTTTTGCTTCTGATTGAATTAGATTTCTTTTTGTTACTAACACTTGGCTAAATGCATAACCCTTTCCTGCTAACTTTCCAAACTCTGCTTTGGGTACCAGCCATGATATCACCCTATCTTTGGCTGCCCTTCCAATCCACATTGAATGTTCCCTCCTGCTGGAAAAAGTTATCTAGCAGGAAGCTGCCAATCTGCTCCAGTATCACTGCGATGGGGGTTGTTGGATGTTGCTTGAGGGCAGAATGAGATTGGATTTAAATAGGGGCTCTGTGGGGTTTCACAAAGGGCAGGGATTTCCCAAGGCGCTGAGATCCAGTCCCCTCCAGGAGGCAAAAAGGTAACTTCTGATCCTACTTTGCTCCCTGCTCCTTTCTTTAGCTGCATGTCTCACCCATGTTTATTTTCACTTGCTAATGGGAGGAGTGGGTACTGTGCAGGTATTGTTGAACTGTAACTCCCAGCGTTCCTCCCCTCCAGCTATTCTGACTAGCGCTGATTGGGAGCTGCACTGATTGGGAGCTGTAGTGGAATACAATGCCCACTTCTGGTCTATGAGGGATAATTTTCCTGAAAATTCCTCTGAGGAGAAGGCAAAGCCCTTGATTCCCAGGGTCTAGGTCCCAAACAGCTTGGCCGAACACTCAACACCTGTTTCTCTGTTACAGAAAAGACTTCTGTCTTGTGACTCCAGGAGCTCCATGCCCAGGAAAAAAAGTGTCTCCTCGCTGGGGAGGATGTGTTTGGAGAGTGTGGCTCGAAATATGAGGCGCCTCTGGGCCAGAGATTACAGGATCCGCCGTCTGAGTAAGTACCGCTGTTGCTGGTGCACCATGAGAGGCCTTTGGCATGCTAGCTTACAGGCACAGAACGAAGGGATCCATCTCTTTTTCTGCCTCTTTGACAGCTGAGTAAAAACAATGGGTTTTCAGGCTTTGGATCTGGTTAGCATGGAGTAGGGTGCTCAATCTGTTCAGGTAGGTCTGTCGAATGCTCAGGCTGTTCAGGTAGGTCTGTTGACTGCTCAATCAATCAATATGAGGCTATTTCAGAGAGAAACTGGACTAATGCCTCTGCACTGATGAACAGCTTTACAAACTATCTAAAACAAAACTACTACAGCAACTGTTTTAGACTGGACACAGTGCCACCTATCACTTACTAAGGATACTGGAATTAAGCTTCACATCTAGCATCCCGGTTTTCACTATTGAAAAGAAAAGTCAGAGTGCATGAACTTTTGAGCTACTGTTGAGCAAAGGTTTGTGCTAGCAGGATCCTTTGAATGGTGGTTGGGGGCTCCCATACCCTCTTCCTGTGGATTGTCACTGCTATTCTGCCCCCCCTGCACATATTGCAGGAAACTTTTGGGGTGAGGATGGACAAACAGGCAGGTGACCCATAGAAAGGAATCCCTTTCCGTGATATTCCCATATGCCTATCTGAAGCAATTTTGTGGCTGGAGTGTATGGAAATGGGAGGATGCAAGGGGGAGAATTATCTCTCTCATATACTCCCCACCACCATTGCTACCATCCTAATTTTTCTCTGTTAGTGCAAAACCAGGATGGAGAGAGAGAGAATTCTCTTCCGGTGTCCTTCCAGAAAGAGAGTTTGTTGCTCTCTCCAGGGGAGGGTAACCAAAATGGTAAAAGCCCTGTACAGCATGCCCTATGAGGAGTGGCTTAGGGAGCTGGGTATGTATAGCCTGGAGAAGGGAAGGTTAAAGAGGTGGCATGATAGCTATGTCATATGGAAGATAGAGCAGCAGAAAAGAAGCTGCTCTGAGACTAAGACATGGAGTAATGGCTTCAAACTACAGGAAAGGAGATTCCACCTAAACATTAGGAAGAACTCCTTAATGGTAAGAGCAGTCCAACAGTGGAATCTGCTGCCTCGAGAGTGTGGTGGAGTCCCCTCCTTCAGAGGTTTTTAAACAGAGGCTGGTTGGTCATCTGCTGGGAAACATCTGATTGTGTATTCCTGCATGGCAAGGGATCGGACTAGATGGCCCTTGTGGTTTCCTCCAGCTCCATGATTCATTGGCATTGAAAGGATGGTGAAGGAGGGTCAGAGGAACAATGACTTTCAAAATCAGGCTGCAGCAGCTAGTGTGTAGTAAAGAATACAATAAGGCTTGAACTGGAAAAGAATGGGATTGTATTTTAGTTGATCTTGTTGTAGCTATGTGTGCCTACCTATGGACAGGAAAGGTAAGCAGCAGCTGCTCCAATGCAGCTCTTAAATGTTGAGCATCAATGGCCAGTATTCCTCAGCATTAAGTACTGAGGTTAGGACTGATGGGAATAATTCAACATCTAGAGCAGCAGTGGTCGAATTGTGTGGAGGTACTCCCCCCCAGATATTCCCACCCACCCCCAGCTGCCAGCATTCCCTTTCCAAACAATAGGAGCGATGTTGTGTCACTTTCTGTCAACATTTTGAGAGGGACTTTGAGGAAAATGGAGATCTGGGGAGATGATATATGCTGGGGAGTACTTTCACGTTTAGAGGCCTTTCTTTGTAGTTCTAGGGCAAACGCTGTCTGAAAACCATGCCATTTTTTAAAATGGGGGTGGAGTTAAGGAGCTTTCGGTGTTGGTAGGGAGTTCCAGAGGCCACTTGCAGCCAATGGGCTGCACTTTGCCCACCCTGATGTAGAAGCTGCAGTTCACTCTGTGGACTGAAAAGGCGCATATTGTTGACACACAGACTGGAAAGCATAGCAGTTCCAGTGTGGTGAAGTGATTAGAGTCATCTCCCCAAACAGATGTCTTCTAAATGTTTTGGATTTCACTCCTTTCCACCCCAGCAAATGGTCAAGAATGCTTGTGGTTGGCATCCGACAACCACATCTGGAGGGCAGGCAGAATGCAGGAGACGGGATTTGTGTCAGGTTGGGAAGACAAGGTTCAGGTCCCCATCAAGTAATGAAGCCTTTAATTTTGCTCCATCCTAAACTTACACAGTACTTGTGGTAATAATGCGGTGAGCAGGGGATGGAGAGAGCCATGTAGTTCACTTTGAGCTGTTTGGGTGAGGTACAAAATTACTAGACAATGTCCTGCTGAAAATCCTGCTCCTTCCCATTAGCTCTGATCCTGCGGTATCTGAAGAGAC
Source organism: Ctenosaura bakeri (assembly GCA_948474755.1). Taxonomy (NCBI): domain Eukaryota; kingdom Metazoa; phylum Chordata; class Lepidosauria; order Squamata; family Iguanidae; genus Ctenosaura; species Ctenosaura bakeri. The sequence goes on from CAOLHI010002319.1 coordinate 192,807, forward strand.
TACCCTTCCCCAGCATGTAGGCCATGCAAAATACCAAGTAAACAGCTAGGAATTTTCTCTTCACCCACTTGATTCTCTTGTTCAAATTAACACCTAGACATATTCTCTCCACTAGCCGGCGCCAATGTCAAGGAGCTGCTCCAGTTGATGCGAAAGGAAAACCTCCTGACTTCTACTGTGCTGAACTCTCTCCTCCTGCCACAACTGAGGGAGCTGGACTTGAGCATCTGCCCAGAGCTGGTCACTGATACCACTCTCCAAATCATTATGGTGTGTTGCAAGGTAAGTTGGGAATGGGAGTTGGAGGAGGTAAACTGGCCAGGGATTTCTCAAGAAGTATAAAATTAATAAAACTGTAACAATACTAGGACCCAAGTCATCCACTGAAGGTCAGAAATTGAAGACAGATGACGGAAAGTATTGTTTCAAACAGCACAAGGCCACTAGTCATTATAACCATGTATTCTTTCTAAAAGTAGTAGATTCCTGATTTCACATTGTTCAGTGACATGAGTGCACATGTCCTGCTTGTGGGCTTCTCAATGGGGAATCTAAATGGCCCCTATGAAACACAATACTGACCTACATAGACTGTATGTCTGATCCAGCATAGCTTTTGTTTTACAAGGTCATCCCTGTTGGTGAGGATCAGATCTAGAATATTTGATCCCCTTGTGGTCTCTTCCACCTTCTGGACCATGAAGTTGTCCGCAAGACAAGCAAGAAACTTGCTGGACCTTGCTGTTTTGGCAGAATTTGACTGCCAGCATATATCTGGGTAATTGAAATCTCCTATTATTACTGTATCTCTCCTCTTTGAATGTGCAGTCATTTGGTTGAGGAAGGCGTCATCAAAATCCTCAGCCTGGGCTCGAGGTCTGTAGTAAACCCCCACCAGAATATCCCTATAGTTTCTCGCTGCCTTAATTCTTACCCAAATGCTCTCGACCTGGCTTTCTGGGTTTTTTGTCTTCCAGAAATGGACAGGATTTCCTGTCTTTTATGTAAGGTTCCCTTCTTTTTCTTTCCTAAGTCCCTGTTCCTTGTAGATCCCTTAATGAGCCTTGTAGTTACCTACTCTACTCCTTTGCTTTGTTGCCAACAAGTAAAAACTGTTACAAGAAGCTGGGGAGTGTATGTAACCTGTGAATTATTGGTTTGATTCAGGGACTGGGAAACCCTAATGAAGGGGCTGTTTTTATTAGTTGAATTCTGAAAAAGAGAAAGCACTGGAGAGAATTGCTGCAGTTGTCACGGACAAGATTAGGTAGGCCCTCATCACTTTGAATAAGGGTTTTAAGATTGTGTCCAAATGTTGCAGTACTACTGAGAAGTATAGGCAGAACTGCGTCCTGCAATGGAACTTTTGGGATCGTGCGTCTTGATTATTCAAGTGGTTGTATTGCTGATATATAGAGATAAAATTTGTGGTTGTATTGGCATTTTTCAATTATAGTTAGACCCACAGAACCCAGAAGGAGGTACAGGGACTCTCATAGTAGTCCATCTGGTTTGTAATTAATTTACAGTGTGTATTTTTGCAAAGTGTTTCAGACTTTATTCAGAGGCAGTTTCTCTTCATGTGCTGTATCTTTTTGAAATGTCCTATGTGTATTGCATTTTGTTTTGGTCATCATTTGTGGAATTTCTTTAGGTAGTAGTCTATTTACTTTTTTGTAAATTGTGCATTTTGGCATTCATGAGGATTATTTCTTTGCTTTGGCTGTAGACATCATTTCTATTTCTTTTGCTGTTACATTCTATTTCATCCTACTTTTGTTTTTTTGTTTATGAATTTGTATTGGTTTTTGTTTTTGGTTTGCATACCTTTGCTTTATAGCACATTAGTTCTTGAATGAAGATGTTGGCCTGGCCTGGATCACAGAGACCAGACTGGATAAAACTGGGTTAGCTTTCCCACCTAGGTTCTCTGTACAAGCAGACAAGATTGGAGAGACAGGAAATCAAAGCTGCAGTGTTTTACTGCAGTTCCATTGCCCTGACCAGATTTGCTCCATCCCATAGTCTGCTGGGTTCAAGGATTTCTATTTAAAGGGTGGTCAGCTGAGTCAGAACAAGGAATCTGTTGGAGCCGCATCCATCCTGCTACTTAACAGTTTTCATCCCTAAGTTAGCCAGAGTAGTCATGTGAGTGGTGTGGGGATTCCCTTGGCTTGCTCTGCACCCATGCCAAGATTCCCCTTTTGTGAGTGGCCAGAATTTCATGGCCACCATGACAAACAACTGATATTTAGTCTCATGAATGTTGCAGGGCATGCTCATGTTTGCTTTTTGGATGGTACAATGGCATTCCTGGAGTGGAGGAATTTTTTTGTTCCCTTGTCACAGACACATCATTAACTGGTGGGATTTAGACTCTCTGGAACTCAAAACCTTTGTAAGAATGGACCTGTCTGATTATGATTATTTGCTGACAGATCCAAGTTGTAGCCTGATGGCTCTTGACTATCTTGTCACCTCTGCGGGTGATTCTGTTGAAGCCCTGGTTAATCTCTGGAATGAGGTCCCAGAGTTCCTCATCATTGGTTATGCTGGCTTTGGTTACCAGGACTGCAGTTCAGAAACATCTAGAGGGCCACACAATTTCCATCCATGATCTAAAAGACGGTGGTAGTGTTGCTGGGTGCCTTCAAGTTGTTTCCAGCTTATGGTGACCCTAAGGTGAACTCCTACAGTAGCCAGAACTTAACAGGCATTCCCTGCTTACATGGTCGGTTAGGGACCAGGGCACTGTCAGAAGGTGGAATTGGTTGAAAAGCAGGACCCAGTCTTTCATCAGTTCTTCTGCTCTTGCCTTCTTCCTGTAGGGAATATTAGGAAATTACAGAAGCTGCCAAATGAGCCCAAGATCACCCAGTGCCAAGCAGGGATGCAAACTTGGTTCTTCAGAGTTGTAGCTCTGGAGACCCCTTAAATCACTACAACACAATGGCACACAAAGGACAGGGTATATGTTGCCATTGAACCCCACCTGTGTAGCTCATGAAACCCTTTATCAGCCTTTAAAGCTAACAAAATAAAAAGTATCTTGATTTTTAAAATGCTTTTGCCTCAAAACCACACTCAAATACCCCCTAAATGGGTGCAAAAATAGCCTTCCACCCCTTGAGACCCCTGTACTCCCAAAGTGCTTCAATGTGTGGCTGCTTATTAGTCAAAATTACATCTGGAAGTGATGTTGCATCACTTCTAATAGCCATTTTGGCTGATAAATTGTGGAATACAGAAGTACAGTATGTTTGGGACAGAAGGGACAGCTATGCTGGGAGCTCCAAATCTGATTTTTTTTTTTACCATTCACCACAATAATCTGGAAGCTTGGATAAAAATGGAATGTGAAAACTAAAGGATATGGTAAGTAAGAGGCATAGCATTTTAGAAATTTAAGCTCAGACATGATTTTCCTTGATGCCGAGAAGGCGTTTGATAATGTTTCTTGGCAGTTTGTTTCAAACCTTACAAAAAATAGAATGTGGTAATAATTTTGGGGAGTGGATGAAAGCAATATATTCAGAACGAGAAGCCCATGTAATAATTAATTAGAATCAGACTAAGCCAGGTGAAATTAGAAGAGGCACTAGACAAGGCTGCCCACTTTCTCCCTTACTGTTTATAATGGTTATTGAAATTTTGATCAATAAAATAAGACAGGAAGACAGCATAAGCTCAGACACTTAAACCTAATATAAAATCTTTTTCCGAAAGAACACTTTCAAAATATGGAATAAACAGAGAGATAAACTTGTATTAACACCATCAAATCAGCATTGATCCAACTGTTCTATTATGACAAATTTATTTTATTAAATGCTGGGAGCAAAAAGGACTGTATAGGCTACTAAACTTATATATAAACTAATCATAAGTTGAACAAAGAAATCCAAGATCAATTAGCTAAATTGAACCAATGTGGATTCAGATAAATCAGAGCGGACACCAAAATATAGGCAAGTCCTTTAAGCAAATGAGAAAAGCTAATAGAGAAATTTCCAAACAAATATTAAAGGTCTGGTGTTGAAAATCTATAATAAATTGATTGAGTTAACCTATCAGGTCCTCGTGGTCTTCAGAAAAGTGTAGGATCTATATACAAACATGGAAGACATTAAACAGAAAACACTCCAGAAAAGCCTTCCAATAAAATTTGTATATCCCACATGAGAGAACATGCTTTAAAAATAATACTTTCATTATACTTAACCACAGTATAGCTGATAGATAATTATAGGCACAGAAAAGCATTCCTTTAACAAATGCTGGAGGAACTGTGGGGCACTGGGTATATCTAGTGGGAGCATCCCAGTATTTCTGAATTTGGGGAAAAGGTATTTCAAATAAGTGCAACCACAAACCAGGAAGTTCCTATTGGTTTAAAAACAGGACTTCTCTCTATTTTTTGTGACAATTGTGAGGCATTAGATCATAAAAAAACAATTACATTTTGGGTATTACTGCAGGACTTGGTAATAGCTCAGAAGTGTAAAAATCTGAAGCACCTCTTAACTTAAGGCTGGTATAAAAGAATTTTGATAAGTAGCACCTATACAAAAGGCAACATCTGCTACAATCAATGGTAGAAATGACCAGACAGAATTAAGCTTCTTTTCAATCTGGTTTCCTTTTATTAATTTCATCAATGACAATGGTGAGTATGTACCTCCCTCCACAAGTCATCTGGACCTTATGAAGAGATACTTTGTGAAGGTGACTCTAAGGACTAAATGGGGGTAGAACCATGTTGAAGAAAGCATTTTGCTTAGACATAAAAAAAGTAAGTTCTGGTGATTCAAGTTAAGTTCCAAAGAGCCATACTCCGAAGCATCTTGATATGTTCTGGAGATACAATAACAGCTAGAACACGGGAATGAGATGTAAAGAACAAGTGTGATATACATAATTTTGAAATAGCGCTTGCTCCCTATTGGTGAGTTTGTATGTCATACTCTTTTCTTATTCAATTGCTGCCACTGCATATTTTTGTAAGAATTTCATATAATGTTGTTTTAACTATTTGTTTGGTCTAGAACACAGGGCTACGAAGCCAATGTCCTCCTGGCACTGTTATTTTTAAAAACTGCTGAATTCAGTCTGTTATCAGACTCCGTTAATTAACCTTAGTTGAATGGTAAAGAGCTTTACATTTATTAACTACTTTCTCATGCTGTGAGTCTGCAAACCGAAGATTCCTCACAAGTGTTGAAAATCTTGGTTTTTTGAGTAATAACATGTAAGGCATAGTATGTTTCTTGATTGTTCCGTACACCTGATCTTTGCATCAGGAGGCAGTGGTCCAAACTGACACCTGCAGAATTGCCCAACCCTGTGTTATGGGAGGTGGGTGGAGAGAGCTACTGGGCTAGAAATTATTGACTTCTGCTCACTTGCATCTTTTGCCAACATGCATACGACACCATATCTGTGTCTATAGAGCAGGTGTAAATTGAAAGGGAAGGAAAGAAAAACAGTAAAGGGTTGAGGGTACATGGATGTTCTTTTCACTGGCTAGAGGGGTAGTGTTGGGAAGCGCATCTTGTTCAGGCACCATCATAACCCAAAGAAGGTGGCTTGTATTTGTTCACTGATGCTCCTTCTGTTTCTTGCCTTAGAATTTGTCCTCACTGGATCTTGGTGGCTGTAAACAGATCCCCGTGGATGATCTAGTCGACTTGGTGAAAAGTTTGCCACATCTCATAAAACTGGATCTCTCAAGGACTCAATGCAACACTGATGTATTGTCAGCTGTGGGCTCCTCCTGCTTTGGGCTTTGTGAACTTGACATCTCCATGTGTGAGGCGGTGACCCCAGAGTCACTGCTTCATCTGGTCTACGATCCTCTTGCCCGTGCCCTCTGCTGCCAAGAATTACAGACTCTTCGCATTTGTAGTCTGGAGCCTGCTGGTAATAAACACGAATTGGTTTGGGCCCTGGTCTTCGTGCTGCTGGCATTGCCCAGCCTGGAGTACTTGATTCATGATTCAGTTGCAGAGGCCGTGTGTCTGATCTACCACGAGCCGTTCAGTAGTGACCAGTTGCTCCCTGAGTTTCCTTCTCTGGCACAGCTGGCAAGATGTAGGATGGCCAATGACACAAATGAGGGTGGTTCTGGAATCTCACTGGACCTCAAGGAAATATATGCATTGGATGAGTACTCCTGGCCTGTGGCTTGTGCTGTGTGCCCCCACCTGGAAGAAGTATCAGTCTTTCTAAGAGATGGTCCCAATTTGGGACAGAGTTTCTTGTCATGGCACTCTCTTGTTCACCTGACTATCAACTGCAAGGAAAGGAGGGACTTGGAAGAGCTTTGGCCTGTGACAAAAAACCTTGGGGCTCAACTTCACATCCTTGCGGTTGAAGGATTCTCCTTGGAAGATGAGCTGTCTTTCTATACCCTGCTGCATGACTGCCAAAATCTTAAACATTTGAGAGTTACCTTTTTCTCCCCGCTGCAAGGCGGCCATGAACAAGTGAAAAACCCTGATGTCTTGAACTTTAAGTTCAGCCTCCCTCCCCTCAAATTTCCTCAGCTTTCTAGCTTTTACCTGAAGCATGCCAACATGGAGAATCCTCTACCCTCCAGGCATGCCCAGGTTTTGGAAACAAGTCTTACATTTCTTCTAAAATATTCCCCATACCTGGAAACCTTGAATCTGGTCTGCTTAACCATCTCCCTGGATGAAGTGTTTCGAGCAGTGCTGGCACCCCCTGAAGCTGGTCTCCTAAAACTCCTGAAGCTCTCCTTAGTACAAGATGATGTATCTTTTCATACTGTTGACCTGTTGTTGTCCTCCAAGAATCAGCTGAACTACCTAAGGATGTGTTTATGCTCAAAAATCTGTGAGGCAGACTATGAAGAGGTCCTCCAGAGAGTTGTCAAGGAGGGCCTTGATTTGGATGTTGTGTGGGAATGAAAATCCCTTCCCTTCAGCTTTATGGTGGCAAGTCCACCTCTGAGAATGTAGAGAATTCCCTGTCTTCCTGGCATGACCAGGTCTTTAAAACAAGCCTTATATTCCCACTCCAGGACGTAGTTTCATTCACTGTCTTCCCATTTTAGAAGGTGCTGGCACCCCCTGGAACTGCCCCGCTGCAGTTTTGGGGACCTGTTCCTTGTTTAAGACTACAAATACCTGCCTGTTGTCCTCAAAGAACCAGCTGAACTCTTTTCAAGTTGGATATGTGCTTAGAAATCCAAGAGATGGACCACAAAGAGGTCCCCCAAAGACGAGGAAGTCTTTGATCTTCTTGAGAAGAAAACCCCCTCCCCTCCAGCCTGTAGTGGCAGGTCCACTTCTGCTGGGGCCAAAACAGTGTTTCTTGAATTTTAATAAAGTTTGGGTTCAAATAAAGCAATTGTTGTCTCTGAACTATTTTGAGATAAGAGTACAGAAAAGATGGGTGCTTAATGGGGTCCATATAACTGCAGGTCAAGAAAATGTATATGTATGTATGCCCACATGCAGAGATGGTCAGAGATCAACAGTTGTATGCTGGGCTTGCTAACTACTCTTTTCCCCTCCTCTCTCTACAGCCTAAAAAGTTTGGGTCAAATAAATATTCCATCTAGTCCACCATCATGTTTCACAGAGTGCCAAATGTTCCAACAGCCTGCTCATGACCTTTTGGGAGGAATTTGTCCTATTCTTTTTCTCTTCTAAAGTGAATGGTACTTGGAAAGATGGTATCCATCACTATGGTGGTATCATACTGCCATCATGGCCCATAGCTGTTCATAGAATCATAGATTTGGAAAGGACCACAGGGGCCATCCAGTCCAACCACCTGCCATGCAGGAACCATCATCAAAGCACTCCCAACAGATGGCCATGCAGATGGCCATCCAGCCTCTGCTTAAAAACCTCCAACGAAGAAGACTCCACCACACTCCAAGACAGCATATTCCACTGCCAGACAGCTCTGACCATCATAGAATTATGGTGTTAGAAGAGACCAGGAGGGCCATTGAATCCAACCCCTAGACATGCAAGAATACACCATCAATGCATTCCTGACAAATGGCCATCAAACTTCTGTTTATTGATTATTTTCTTTTCTTTGAATTGCTGTATTCCCACCCCTTTCAAGCCATCTGAGCCAGTTACCACCACCATATATTGTTGAGAATCCTCAGCCAAAGAGCTCCAGTGCCTCACCAGACTGTATACCCCAGGATTTCACAGGATGTTGGCATGGAAACCCACTGGGTCATCTTGGATGCATCGTACACTCAGCCCCCATGATAGGTTTGCCTTAGGATTGCCATAAATCAGAAACAACTTGAAGGCACACAACAATAACAAAGAGCAAAATTAGTGCATTATCTGCCACCCCTAAAATTTCATTGTACTACAGTTGTCTAGTGCAGAACAGCTCAGGGAAATTTTAGGGGTGGCAGATAATGCCTTTATCCCTGCTAAACAAAGAGTCTGCTGCTTCGATCCACTGAGTTATTACTCCATTGTATACTGAATATCAGATTGGTTAGAGGCATGGAAGTTTTCATGCTAGCTAGGAGGTAGCTGGATTTCATCTTCTGGGGCACTCTTCTTCCCTTGGAGAAGGAAAATCTGGAACAGCCTATGGCCCTGAGATGATCCCTCCTTTCCCCTCATAGGGCTGCAGCCTGAATGTTGGAATTTAACACTCTCAAAGTAATAGGCAGAACACAAAAAAGGATTAGAACACTGTAAAGTCGAAGGCTTTCACAGCCGGAATCCATAGGTTGTTGTGAATTTTCTGGGCTTTGAGGCCGTGTTTTATTAGTATTTTCTCCTGATGTTTTGCCTGCATCTGTGGCTGGCATCTTCAGAGGATTTGGTGGCATGGAAATGAGATAGAGTATATATACTTGTGTAGTCCCTGGGTGGGAGGGAGCAATTTGCATGTGTTATGGTTGGCCTGTGTGATGGCCTATTGTTTAGTGGGATATCCCCCAGGGTGTATTGTTAGTCAGGGATATGCATAACAGTGCATTAAGTACATTAGCAACTCATTGTATTGTTCCCTGTAGAGGAACCTCCAAAGTGTGGGTGATGTTCATTGGCATATTTTTGAGTCTTGATTTTAGTGTTCTTTAGTACTGGTAGCCAAATCTTGTTTACTTTCCAAGTTTCTTCTTTCCTGTTGAAATGTCCATGTGTTTATGGATTTCAATGGTCTCTCTGTGTAGTCTGACATAGTAGTTGTCAGAATGGTCCAGAATTTCTGTGCTTTCAAAAAACATTCTGTGTGCAGGTTGGTTTATAACATGTTCTGCTACTGCTGATTTTTCTGGGTGGATCAGTCTATAGTGTTTTTTGTGTTCTTTGATTCGTGTTTGGATGCTGCGTTTTGTAGTCCCTATGTAGACTTGCTCACAGCTGCAAGATATGCAGTAAACTCCAGCAGAAGTTAGAGGATCCCTTTTGCTGAACGTAGCATTTGTTGAATTTTCTTGGTCGGTCTGTAGATTGTTTGGAGGTTAATGTTTCTTCATCAATTTCCCTATATGATCAGTGACCCCTTTGATGTATGGTAAAAACACATTCCCTTTGTGGTTGGCTGCTTATCTTCACTGCTGTGGTTTTTTCTGGGTCTTGAGGCTCTTCTACTGTCTGAACCGGAGTAACTATTGGCCTGTAGAGCCCAGTTTAGATAGTTCAGTTCATCTTTCAGGAGGTGGGGTTCACAGATTCTTTTTGCACGGTCTACCAGAGTTTTTATTGTGCTCCTTTTTCATCCTGGGTGATGGTTGGAGTTTTTGTGTAGATATCTTTCAGTGTGTGTAGGTTTTCTGTAAACTGTGTGGGCCAATTGTTGGCTAGGTTTGTGAATAACCAGGACATCCAGAAATGGTAGTCTTCCTTCATTTTCTTTTTCCATGGTAAATTGGATGTTCGGGTCGATATTGTTCAGATGGTCCAGAAACACAGTCAGTTCTTCTTCTCCATGGCTCCAAATGGTGAAAGTGTCATCAACAAAATGGAACCATATAGTGGGCTTTTTTGATGCGGTTTCTGAGACTTGCTTTTCAAAGTGTTCCATGTAAAAATTTGCTATCATGGGGCTAAGCGGGCTTCCTATGGCAACCCCATCTCTCTGTTCATAGAACTCATTGTCCCACTGGAAGTAGCTTGTGTTGCAGCAATGTTGAAACAGGGCTGTGATGTCTTTGGGAAAAATTTGGTTGATGAGTGCAATGGTGTCCGCTATGGGAACTTGGATGAACAGGGAGATCACATCAAAGCTGATCAGTTTGTCTCCAAGTTTGAGTTCAAGGTTGCTGATCTTTTCTATAAAGTGAGCTGAGTCCTTGATATGGTGGGAGGTGCACCCAATATGGGTGTGTAATTTTGTGGCCAGAAACTTAGCCAAGTCATATGTGGAGGATCCAGTGGCACTCACAATGGGTCAGAGTGGAATGGAGTCCTTGTGGATTTTTGGAAGTCCATAAAGTCTGGGTGGGAAAGCCTCAGATTTGCATAGAAGTTGGCGTGTGTTTGGATGAATTGAGGAATTTTTAATCAAGGTGTTGGTTTTCCTGGTGATTTTATTGGTTGAGTCGTATTTCAGTTTTTTGTAAGTTCCAGGATTTCCCTGATTTTCTGCTTGTATTGCTCTGTTTTCATGATTACTGTGGCATTGCCTTTGTCTGCTGGGAGAATGAAGATTTCTGAGACAGAATTGAGATCTTTAATGGCTTTGTTTTCTTTCTTTGTTATGTTGCTAGGTGGTGGTTTTGCCTTGCATAGGATCCTTGCTGTTTCCCCTCTTATCTCCTCCACTTCTTCCTCAGGGAGATGGTGAATGGCGGATTCAACATTAGCGATGATGTCTTCTACCGGGGTTCTGGTAGTGGTCACAGCAAAGTTGCCTCCCTTGGCTAGGATGGATGTTTCTTTATCAGAAAGTTGCTGTTCTGTCAGATTGATGATGGTCCATGATGTGTCTAGTGAGGGTTTCAGCTGATGCTTTTGGCATTTGCTGAATTTTTGTTTCTGTCTTTCCATGTGGTTCACTATATCTTTCTCTATTTTTCTGTAGGTAAGGTTGTCAATCTCATCCTGGACTCAAGACTCAAAAATCAATCAAGACTCAAAAATATGCCAATGAACACCACCCAGGCTCTGGATGTCCCCCTACAAGGAGCAATACAGTGGGTTGATAATGTACTCAATGCACTGTTATGCATATCCCCGACTAACAATACACCCTGGAGGATATCCCATTTAACAATAGGCCATCACATAGGCCAACTGTAACACACACAAATTGCTCCCTCCCTCCCAGGGACTACATAAGTATATATACTCTGTCTCACTTCTGTGCCACCAGATCCTCTGAAGATGCCAACCACAGATGCAAGCAAAACGTCAGGAGAAAATACTAATGGTTAGAACACTGTTTTGATAACTTCAAAATTCAGTATGTTAGTAGTTAACACCCACCCACACCCCAAACATTTCAGCAGTGTACTGAAGCTAATTCATAACTACAGAGATTGCAGGGAGTTAACTTGGTGCAGAGTTAGTCTGATATTTACATCTTTACTGAGCTAAAGACAGAATATGGTCTGAAAATTTATTCTGTTTTTTCTAATAAAGAGCCCATTTGGGCTAGTTATCTTGCCAGCCAGCTTTTGCATGGTAGTTCTTCTGTCCCCTCCACCACCACCATAGAATGAGAAAGACAGTATTTGATTTAGGAATATGAAAGTGTTGACTTCAAATTTCTAAATATTGCTCACTTATCAGTAACAAAAGTGTTATGTGTAACAAGAGTTACTATTCTGTATAGGATACTACTATTTCATTAAAAAGGGATTCCTGGGATTCTGTCCTACTGCAGGGATTGGCAGCACATGGTCCTCCAGATGTCACTGGACTGCAACTCCCAGCATTAACGAGGTTCTACTTTAGTCAATCCCGTGTCTACCTGCCTACAGTAGGCAAGGGAAACAGCATATGCCTCCAGAATCCCTTACTCAGCGTGGGTGAACATCAAAAGAGAGAAAAGGAGAGACAGATATGCCTGTCTCATCTGCTGTTCCTAGCATGTTTGTTAAAAAGTATAGGTCTACAATATATGTGGACACCTATATGGAAATTATAAGGAAGGTAGAAGAAGCTGGTAAAGGCAGAGGGAAATCCTAGATGCATTTTGGAAGAAGTATTCTCTTGAAAGTTCCAAATATATTTATTTACTTAGGTAGAGACTCTGACCTGGTTGCTTCATTTCCGATGTTAGTTTTGAATAAAAAAGTTGATGAGACATGTTGGAGATGCTCTTCTTTTTTTGTGGGGCAGGAACCTATCCCTGTTCTTTCATGTTATTTCTGCCTCTGGTACCAAATTTTCTGTTAAAGAAGTAATGCCAAGGAACACATTGATTTTGTTAACTGAGGTATACCTGTAAAGTACAGCAGAAAACTTTTGATGACCAGCATAGGCAAGGGGGAAAGTAGAATACTTTTTGCTTTTCTGGACTGAAGTTTAGTATTAGGGGAGGAGAGGGAAAGGAAGACTCTTAGATGGATGGCTTAGCCACTCTGACGTATCATAAATGTCCCCACCCCTCCTTTTTCTCCCTCCCCTAACCTGAGCAGTTCCAAGTGACTCACAAGCAATTGTCCTGGCATAGAAAGGAGCAGCAACAAGACAAGTGGAGAAGGCGTATTGCACAGAACCAAAGGTTGGTTACTTTTAAATTTTTGGCAGATCTGAGCAAAGTGGGGTTTGGTGGAAAGAACGACCCTGCAGGATTGATCATGAAGGAAAATCATCACACAAGAATTAATGCCTGCCCCTCCCATCTTTAATGGAGAAGAGTAGTACCCTTTCCAGATTGTGGGACTGCATGTTCCTGTTAGCACTGCTGCTGATAGGGCTTTCCACAAGAGGCAAGCTTTTGCTGAGGAGCCAGACTAAATGTGCCAAACTGGGCAGCAGCAGTAGTGTGTTTGTATGTGTGAAAGAGTGAGTGAGACAGAGAGAGACAGACAGACAGACACTGGTGGAGGATCCCTCAGAGACAATGAAAGTGGCGGCATAGCTAATCCTTGTTGGTGCTGCACAGAAGGTGGCAATGATAAACCACTTCTGAATGCCATTATTATTATTATTATTATTATTATTATTATTATTATTATTATTATTATTATTCATTTGTATCCCGCCTCTCTGTATGGATCGAGGCGGCGAACAACTTACAAATAGCATGTATTTTGAAACATTTCTATACATGCCCCCAACAAGCCGGATACTCATTTTACCGACCTGCAAAAGGATGGAAGGCTGAGTCAACCTTGGAGCCGGGCAGGATCGAACTCACAACCTTGTGGCTTGCAGTATTGGCATTTAACCACTGCGCCACCAGGGCTTTTGTCATTAAAACCCAATGATGAGTTAACCCAAAGGGAACAGGATGTCTTGGAGGTCTCTCCCAGGGTCACTAAAAGTCAAAGTTGACTTGACAGCAGTTAACAACAAAGCTGCAGCCTATATGGTGATCTGCCATAGGTCCCATATTTGAAGAAAAGGCAGGATATGAATTAAATAATTAAACAAATAGCCTCTGAAGTTAAGCAGAAGTGGAAGGGCAGGCAGGTTCAAATGCCTGAAAAATCAAAGCAGGGAGGCAGCACGAGGTGTTCTCTGTTTGTGTGTTTCGAACATGTACCTTTCATGTAGTATCTTCACAGCTCACGCTCTCCACTGAGGCAAATTTAACGTTCTTGCCCCCTGCATTTGGGGGTACCAACTGAGGGAGAAGTGGTATGTTGTTGTTGTTGTTGTTGTGGTGGTGGTTTTTAAGTCATTTTATGGAAAAAATCTAGGTCAGGCCTCCCCAAAAGACTACCACATGAATTCCCCATTTTGACAGTCTTCTGCTTTGTTCTCCCAAGTTATCCTGTCATCATTAAAAATATGTTCCTCAAGTTACACAACAGCAGCGGCAGCCCTAAAACAAATTCCAAAGTCCACACTTGTGCTAATACCTTTAAGTCCCAAAATTCTCTGAGAGTTTCAAAGTAACATGCAGAATAAACAATTGTAACCTTGTTGCTTCTCTATCTCTGTTCAAGCCTTTTTTTTTACTTTTATCTTTTTTTTTATTTAAACAATTACATCTCGTTTGAATAAGTCCTATAATCCAAGAACAACACAATTCATCCCTCCTCTGGTATAATAACTTATCAAAGAAATAAATGGTAGAAGCAATACTGATGAACATGAATGTAAAAACTATTTTAAAATGAATGCTATTCTCATTATGTGATATTTTCACATAACACTATTGTGCAATAAAACCCACAACAGAAAAAGGTATAAAGTTATAGGCCCTTTCAAAAAAAAAAAACATTTTAAAAGTCATTTCTTGACTACTATATTTATTCTGTATCATTTCACAGCTAGAGAGTACAACTGTCATTTTTAAGATACATTTTTAGTTGGGGAATTTTGCAAGATAGAATAATGCAGATGTCGACTTATCTTCAAACATTCTTCATTAGCCTGACAGAAAAGAATATCACCATCGCACTTTTCCAATCTTGTGTTTCATTTTTTTATTCTCATGGGTAAATCCTGGCCTCTTGATTATGTTCAGCACAACTGCAATAATCCACGGTGGCATTTATGAACCAAAGTTTTTGGCTCAGAGGAAGTCATCAGCCTTTAGGCCTTTACCTCTTGTTCACAGCATTCCAGAACATGGATATATGGTGGTGGTGGTGGTCGTGTGCCTTCAAGTTGTTTATGACTAATGGTGACCCTAAAACAAAGCTATCATGAGGTTTTCTGGGGCTGAGAGTGTGTGATGTGTCCAAGGTCACCCAGTGGGTTTCCATGGCCAAGTGAGGAATCGAACCTTGATCTCCAAGGCTGAGATCCAGAGCTCAAACCACTGCACCATGCTGGCGCTCAACAATGGTTGCACTTTTGGTGAGCAGAGAAGCGACTGGCCACTCTCCATACAGAATGTTGTGCTGAAGAAGGCTTTTGTCTTACCCAGTACCATTCTTCATATGTTATTGGGTTCCCTGTAAAGTGAGTCTAAAACAGCATCTGAAGAACACTCTGAGTATGGTAATGGTGTGGCTCTCCAAAGGGTTTGCAGAGTGTCTCCTAGAAGGAGAGAGTCTCTGGAGCTATAGAATGGATCCATGATCTGGCCACTTGCAGGCGGGGGGAGGGAGTTGGTGCTTGACCCAGAGTCCTCTTGTACTAGCGTTTCCTGACCAAAGGAGGAGCTGAGGATGGGTCAGCCAAGCATTTGAGTGTCAGCTTCCTGCTTAGCTTCTCCTATTATTATAAGGGTCCTCTGACAGAGCTCTGGAAGAAGTCAGACCACCCATTGTCAGACCGCATTGTCCAATCTTGTCCATTCAACCTACCATAAACAAAGAGGAAAAATTCTGTCTGTATCTAGCTAGAGTTTTCCTCCCACTTCTTGTTCGTGACTACAGACTCTCGATGCCGAAGAGAAAGACAGTCCAACGACTGCAGGAGTTGTGTTTGGAGAATGTGGCTAACAATATGGACCGTGTCTGGATAAAGGACTACAGAGAGAACCACCTGGGCAAGTACCATTCTCAATGCAGTGTGGGGTCCTTTCAGCTTGCGGGCAAGGGGCACAGAAAGAGATGGTTCCCTCTCCAATCCTGCTCATGGAGAGCCAGCAAAGTTTAGGGCCCACCACAAGCCTGCAGTTTGAAGGGGGGAAGCTATTTGTTGAAAGGCTAATTTCGCACAGTTACCTGCAAAGGTCAATATTAGTTAAAAATAATATAGAATACTTAGATATTTTTATTTTTAAAATGCAATTCTCAAAGGGGAAATCTGGAAAAGAATCCTGGATTGCTATGGTTCAGCAGATACCTTTGAATGCTGGTCACAGGAAAAAGATTAAATCTGCCCTCTCCTGTTGACTGCCGTTGTGCTCTACTCCACTCTTCTCAATGGGAGAGGACTAACAGGTGAGCCAGAGAAAAGGAGAGCCTTTCCTTGTTACCTACATAGTCTTCTTTCAAGCTGTTTAACACACAAAGTGGAGGGAAAGGTAAAGTATAAAGAGGAGAGTTATCTGCTTCGTGTCTTCTTCCCATCACCACCACCCCTCCATTTTCCCCTAACAGGGCAGAATAGAGTTCTCTGCTTTGTTTGTTATCTTGTGCCTTATGTCATTTCATTTCATTTCAGTATGTCATGTGTGCCTTAATTCATTTCACACTTATGGCAGCCCTAAGGCAAACCTATCATGGGGCTTTCTGGGGCTGAGAGTGTGTGACTTGCCCAAGGTCACCCAGTTGGTTTCCACGGCCTGTGTAAAGTTCTCAAATCTGTAGAGTTTTTGGCTGTACCAAGGGGAAGGCTGTACAAAGGGGGAGAGAATGTCAACAAATAGCTTTGAAACTAGCAATTACAGATTCTTGATCAATGAAGTGCAGCTGTTGAAGTACAGTAGTGAGAACCAGCTCCCTTAGCTTTGTGTCCTCCAGGTATTTTGGACATCACCTTCTATCAGCCAGCATTGCCAGTGATTCCAGAATCTGGGGACAGGATGTAGTCGAGTATGCCTGGAAGCCATCAGGTTGGGACAGCTGGGTTGGTGTTGGACTGGGAATGGGAAGACCCAGGTTTAAATCCCTGTTTGGCCATGAATAAGAATAACTGCTACTTTCGTTTGTTTCTTCGTTCATTTAGATCCTGCTTTCTCCCCAAATCTGGGACTCAAGGCATTTTATAAGAATTAAAACAAGTTCAGACAAAAGGTCGTTCAAAGATGTAGGTATAAACAAACAAAGTTATTGGCAGCATGGTCTAGCCGTCTGAGCATTATACTATGACCCTGGAGACCAGGGTTCAGTTCTCTGCTTGGCCATGGAAACTCACTGGATGACCTTGGGTGCATCACACACTCTCAGCCCCAGAAAACCCTGTGATAGGGTTGCCATAAGTCAGAAATGACTTGAAGGCACACAATAGCAAGTTACTGGAAAAATGTAATTAAACTTTTATAGAATTAAAATTTCCTAAAACAAATCCATTCAAAAGACAAAAATCACTGAAATAGTATATTGATAAAAGTCCCCACAGTCAGTTCCTAAAGAATGGAAAAAGGTTCAAGAGCCGATGGAAGGAGGGAGTAATCCCAAGCTCTTTCCACTTTATGATTCTAGCTGTCCTAGGAAGAGAGCTCCAAAGCCTGCCTGCTGCAATGAAACTCCCTAGCTGGCCCTTGGGCCAATCCAGTGGCAGAGCTTGGAGTGTAGGGAGGGGCTGGGCTACTGTGCAAAGGGCATGGCCACTGTGTGTGAGAGAGTGGCTGTAGTGCATGGGGATGTGGCCAGAGTGTGTGGGGGCATGGCTAGGGTGCATGTGGGTGTGGCTACAGGCCAGGACACCCCAAAAACATTGCCGCCCAGGGAGAACTGTTTCCTCTGCCTCCCCATCTCTATGTGACTGGGCCAGTCTTTGGCCATTTCTGCCCTACACTGTTATAGTGCTATTATTCCATTTTCAGCATTCTGTGGAATTCTGGGGTTTGTAGTTTCCTGAGGCCAAAGAGCACTCTGGCTCAGAATTCTAAAGGCCCCTCCCAAAACTACAAACCCCAGGATTCCATAGGATGTTGAAAGTGGAATAATAGCACTATAACAGTGTAGGGTAGGAGTGGCCTTTGTCACTGAGCCTACAGAGCCGTATGTTGCATGGTAATTGTGGGGATAAAGAATGGAGGGGAGCCATACATATTACGGGTAAGTAAGATTGAGTTTTATAAATAAAATGAAATCAGAAAACACTCTAGTCACCCCACCTCAAACTCACCCACCAAAGTGGCCATGAGCTCTTGGCTCTTAATCTTCGGGAGCCCTTTCACACTGCTAAGTACAGGACAATGATTCCGCTTTGAATGCCACGGTTGCATCTGAAGAAATCCTGTCGTTTGGTGAAGCACTGGAGCTTTCTGTGGCTGAGAATTCTAAATGTCCCTCTGTAAACTGCAAATCCCAGGATTCCACAGGCTGTTGCCATGGTGGTTAAAGAAGAATCAGAGCCCTATAACTGTGTGCTGTGAAAGGATACCTGAGCAGAGCACCTGGCTAAATTGTCTTTGCTGCTCCTTCTCCAGGTCTTGCAAAGTTAACTTGTAGGTATTTTCTCCTCCCTCAGCTAGCTCTTTTGTCCTGGAGCTGTTCTACATAGTGGCCAAGGCTAAGCAACGGACCTCTGCCATGCTCCACTCACTCTTTTTGCCACAGTTGAAGGAGTTGTACCTGAGCAATTGCCCAGAGCTTGTCAATGAGGTGACTGCCCAGATCATCACAGTGCGCTGTAAGGTAAGCAGGGTGTGTATATATGGGCGGGGGTGGGGAAGGTGTGTGTAGGGGAGAACTGGACGGTAAGTTCTTTGTGAAGTGAGGTATGACAACGGAGTACAAAATCACACACGGTCTGAAACACAGTGTCACCCACTGAGAGTCAATGGTAGGAGATTCAGGAGAGATAAAAGGAAGAACCTCACTCATTAAGCGGTTAACCTGTGGAACCCATGGCCACAAGAAGCCACAGTGGTCACCAACAATGACTAATGACCCTAATAGAGTCCAGCATAATATTCTAGCATGTATCTATCATGTATCTGTATCTATCATGTATCTGATAGCATAAATGCACAATTGCAAATTATATATACGTGTGTGTGCATGTGTGTGTATGTACATATACATACATGCCACAATGATAATTTAGAATTGAAAGGCTATAAAAGGTATCTGATAGTAAATACTGCATTTCAGTATGTCATGTGTGCCTTAATTCATTTCAGACTTAATTCATTTAAATTTGGTATACAAAAGCTATTAGAATCTGTTGGCTTTTTCCTCCATTTATTTTTATTGTGGTTAAAGTCATATTAAAAGTGAAGGGGAGGGATAATAAAAAAAATAGTAAGAAAGGAAAATTTTAAAAAACAAAACAAAACATACAGATAAACTGAAAATACAGAGGAAAGATACAATCTATATATTCCCTTGAAGAAAAACCAACCAAGTTTCCATACAGGTATCTATGTGTCACTTACGTCAATAAGACATATTGTCAAATGTTGGAAGAGTTATGTGGTCCTTGGTCCACTGAATAGTAAGTGGTGGGTGTTTATTTCTAACATTGGAATATAAACTACAAACAGGCACGAAGAAGATACTTTTCCACTGTTGTAACAGAAGCAATATCCAGGCCTATATTAAAAGGACAGCACAAAAGAGAATACACTAGTGGTTCTTTCACTGGCTAAAGAGTGATGGTGGGGAGCAGCTCACATTCATACATGCTCAGTGGACCAACCAAAACAAATCTCTTGACTTACTGACTCTCTTTTCTTTTTCCTGAGACAGAATCTGTCCACGCTGGACCTCAAGGCATGTGACCAGATCCCTGCAGATGCTCTAGTAGCCCTGATAAAAAACCTGCCACACCTTGTAGCATTGGATCTGTCAAAGACCCAATGTAACACACAAGTATTGTCAGCTGTGGGTTCCTCCTGCCAGCAGCTTAAAAAACTGGACATCCTTCATTGCAAGAGACTCTCCCCAGATTCCCTCCTCTATCTGGCTTATGACCCCACTGCCGGCTCCTTCCACTGCCAGGCATTGCAGAAGCTCAGAGTTCATGGGTTGGAGCCCATCCCCAAGAGTCAAAGTCTGACCTGGGCTCTGGCCTTTTTGTTATTAGCATTACCCAAACTGAGGATATTGATCCATAACCTTCTCCCAGATGCCATGTATCTGATCCACACCCAGCGTTTGGGCAGTGCCTGGATGCCTCCAGGGTTTCCATCACTGGTTCAACTGGCACAGGACAGAATGTCTCTCCATGTGAATGAGGGACGCTCCAGACATACACTGGCCCTCAGGGAAGTTTTTAATGTGAGAGAATCCTTCTTGCCTGTAGTCAGCACCATGTGCCCATTCTTGGAAGATGCAACAGTATTTCAGGAATGTCATAGAAATTACCTCCAAAGTTTCTTGTCATTTCGCTACCTCACCCGTCTGGCTGTCTTCTCTATCATAGGCAGGGACCTGGCAGAACTCTTAGCAGTGACTGCACACCTTGGGCCCCAGCTTCAGTCCCTGTGGTGCAAAGGCTTTGGCCTGGTAGATGCATTGTCTTTCCATACCTTGCTGAGCCACTGCCCAAATCTGCAGGATTTTGCTGCTTTCCTCCACCCTCAGGTGGCCCCTTGGCAGCCAAACATAGCCTTGGATTGTGGCACAAGCCCTACTTCTCTGAAATTCCCTCTGCTTCGTTTCTTTACCCTAGATCTTTTCAAAAAGGAGAATCCCTTGCCTTGCCAGCACACCCTGCGGGTTAAGAATTACCTTGTCTCTGTGTTCCAACATTCCCCAAAACTGGAAATCATGTCCCTGTACAGACTGCCCTTCTCCTTGGATAATTTGTTTGAGGAGGTGCTCGAACCCCCCGGGCATGCCTTGGGAAACCTCCACAGTCTCTCACTGACCGAAAATGAAGTGTGCATTCGCACTGTCCACTTGCTGTTGTCTGTGGACAATGAGCTGGGCTTCCTTGAGTTGCATAGGTGTCCAGGTATCGACAAGAGAGCCTGCGATGAGCTCCGCCAGAGAATTGATAGGGAAGGCCTTGAGGTGACTATCAATTGGGAAGAAGCCCCATCTCCGACACAGGAGGATGGCCTTCGGGTTTTGTTGGGCTGATGGAGAAGACTGTGTTGAGAAATGTTTGCTTGGATAATTAGATAAGTTTTGCCACTGAACTGTTCCAACAAGAGCAGGCAGAGTGGGGTGCTCAGTGGCTGTTTACAAATGTGAGTCACATGTGTATGACAGGCCCTTCATTCTCCCAGATTGATGTGGCTGTTCCCTATCTGATAAGGCACCTTGTCTTTACCATGCAGCTCTGCCTCCCCGCTTATAACACCACCTTTGTGTGCAAGGATGAGCATTTTCAATGTTTATTTAGAATCACTTAATAACTTTATGGCAGTGTGTTTTCTGTGTTGCTTTATATATTGTATACAACTCAAGCCAAGTCAGTGTTTCCAAAAATAAACTGTAACCTTTATTAAGATAACGATAAGAATAAAGTAGCATGTTGGATTTCAAATACAGGTCATTTCTTCAGTGCACTTTTTAGACAATATAACAGGCAACTCCCTGTTTAGCAATAGTCCAATTATATCTTAAGACTTTCATATAAGACACACATGTCATATAAACTCTCACCAAAAGCTCAACCCCCAATCTAAGTCACACTCTCTGACCAGGGCCTACTAAGATTCAATTACTCTTCTGCTTCTCTCTAGGTTTCCACTGAGAACTAGCCCTCCCAAAATGGCCACACTCTCTGGCTGACTGAGGGGCTTTACTCCCTAGCTCCGTGCTAGGCTCTCAGTGATGGAATAACAATACCTCCAGGTACTTGGCTTTTTCTCTCGACCATAAGCCCCTCCCAAATACTACTGGGTTGGGTTTCTCTCCTGAGGTGCTATTCTGCTTGCCTGGCAACCTCAGGCTGCACTGGCACTTCAGATAACCACACTCCCCAGAACTTCACCACAATGTGTCTATGATGAACCAGAATGGGTCTACACTGCAGCGCTGTGGGAATCACTACTCTTTTGTACTCTTTTGCTACTCTTTCTCCTCTTGATGCCATAGTGTACAAACTGAGTCCTGCTAAATCAGACCAAGGGTCCAGCTTGTTCAGCACCTCACGTCCCACTTAGGTTATCATACGCTTCTGGGAAGGACGTGAGAGCAAATGCTCTGTCATGTTGTTACCTATAAACAGGACTTCAGGAGCATGCTGCCTCTGAATCTTGATGTAGCATGCCACCTTTGTGATTGGCAGCCATGGTAAGCCTGATCTTCCATGAATCTGTCCAACCTCATTTAAAAACCATCCAAGTCATTGCCCATTCCCCCTATCTCATGATGCAAGCTCAATGAATGGATTATTTTTGTTATAAAGTACTTCCTCTTGTCTGCCCTGAATCTTTTCCTGGTTTTGTTAAACAATCCAAATTCATTGAGCAATCTCTTCCTCCTACATGAGGAAGGGGGGAAATCTATTCTCTTCTTCTGCACCGTCCATAATTGTATAAATTTCAGTTATGTATTCCTCCTCGTGCTTTTCCACTGTGCTGAAAAACCTGAATTGTTATTATGGGGTCTGGTCCTGTTTGGGTCAAAAGTATACTGGGCAGTGGCCTAATGTAGCAATGGGAAAGAAGGGAGAGAGGGTTCTGGAACACAGTGGGTTCATAAGCAGCTATAAATGCCCTCTGGAAGTGAGCAGATAGAAAGATGTCAATACTTTGTCTTGGAATATTAGCAAGAAAGAATCATGTCACTTAATGGTTGGGGCCATTTTAAATGGAAATCTGAAATGGGGATTCAAGGATTCAATCAAATGTGTGTATAAATTGATAATTTGCATGAAATCAAGTAACAATAAAATTCTCTTACTTTCCGCAACACTTATATAATCCCTTTCTTTTTTGCTTAAGTTGATGTGGCCTAAATGGGAGGCTATTGATTCAGTAGAATTTGCCTATGCGTTGACTCAGCAATTGATTCAGAAATTGATTCAACAGGTCTGCTCTAGCTGGGAGAAACCACCACTATGTCTCAGGTCTTTCCATTCCTTTCCCAAGGCCATTTCCACACTACACTGCTATAGAATCATAGAATCATAGAAATGTAGAGTTGGAAGAGACCACAGGGGCCATCCAGTCCAACCCTTGCCATGCAGGAACACCCTCAAAGCACTCCCAACAGATGGCCATCAAGCCTCTACTTAAAACCCTCCAAGGAAGGAGACTCCACTACACTCCGAGGCAGCACATTCCACTGCTGGACAGCCCTGACTGCCAGGAAGTTCTTCCTGAGGTTCAGGTGGAATCTCCTTTCTTGCAGCTTGAATCCATTGCTCCTTGTCCTGGTCTCTGGAGCAGCAGAAAACAAGCCCTCTCCTTCCTCTACATGGCATCCCTTCAAAGGGCTATAGTGTATATTATTCCACTTTCAACATCCTATGGAATCCTGGGATTTGCAGTTTAGGGAGAGGCCTTTAGAACTCTCAGTCAGAGTTCTTTGGCCTCAGAAAACTACAAACCCCAGGATTCCACAGGCGTTGAAAGTGGAATAATAGTGCTGTAACAGTGTGGTGTGGAAATGGTTGTTGTCTTGTTACATTTAATTTATATCCTATTTTTCCCCAATATGGGAGCCACATTTGTTACCACAGCTTTGTGTGTTGCTAATATTAAAAGCACTGGTAGATAGCACTTGTATTAAAAGTTCTGGTTTCCATGAAATTGGGGAGGGGGAAAAGTGATCAGGAGCCACAATGGGTAGAGTATACCAGATCCTCCTGCTCTTGCAACAAAACAGCAATTCGTAGAATCAAAGCGTTGAAAGAGACCACAAGGGCCATCCATTCCAACCCACTGCCATGCAGGAGTACACTACCAAAACAGTCCCGACAGACTCTCTTTAAAAACCTCGAAAGAAGGAGACTCCACCACATTCTGGGGCAGAGGGGCAGCGTATTCCACTGTCAAATTGCTCTTAAAGTCAGGAAATTCTTCTTAATCTTTAGATGAAATCTCTTTCTTGGCTTCAACCCCATTTTCACAGTTCATGGAAGACATTTGGGCTTGTTCAATTATACAAGCAGCTGGTTGGAGAGTGTCTGTGTTTCTGGGCTAGGGAAGCAGCATTACAGGCCTCCCAGCTTGCTTCTAGCTCAGATCTGCAAATGGAAATATTTTTATTCATTTCTAAATGATGTACAGGAAGACTACAAAGTCCACCCCACAAAAGTGTCCATTCTCTTCTACCTATGCAGTTACTTCTATGGGCTGTGTGTACACATCAACTTGTTAGCACCCAGATACACCCCTCCCAATAGGCAACACTGTTTTTTTCTCAACATCAGTTCAAAAGACTTTTTTCAATGTCTCATCCAGGCAAACATCTTTCTCTGCCTGTTTAGGCACAGGTGGTGAAGCAGACAATGGGAAAATCTAGAAGGACAAGCAGGGATATAGCTATGGAAGGAGGGAAATGAGGGCTTTCCTTCAGTCACCAAATTTTTAGCATCACAGAGAGAGAAACGCTGAAAACCATTTACACCTAGAACGCTTCTCTTTGCTGTGTTTGCACAGTCCCCTGGTCACTTTGCTTGTCTCTTTTCTTTTGATCCCTAGAATGCCCATTTGAACTAGGTGTTCAACTGAAGTTTTAAGTTACTTGAATGCAGGCTTCCCCCACTTATATGAAAGATTAGGGACCAGAGCACTGTCAGAAAACAAAAATGGTGGAAGAACAGAAGCCATGTACTTTACCATAGGGAGTGTGAAGGACTTGCCGAGGCTCACTCGGGACCAACTATGCGCTTGCAAAGTCTCTCAGCTCACTTTACAAGCAGCACATGTGTGCTCCTGTAAGCAAGCAGAACTGATGAAAGAGTGGAACCTCAGTTGAATTAATGGAACTGGTCCTTAATTTGGAATTGTCAGAAGGGTAAATAATCAGATAACAAGGTTGCCATGCCTTAGGACCTTAGCCCTAAGTTTTCAGTTTTCCTGGGCTCAGTTTGAGGCAAGAGGAAAGGACTATGGGCAAATCTTACCCAGTTGGCTTCCTCCTTTGCCAGTTATGGTGATGCCAGGACTCACCCTCTGCTCTGCATCCACCTTCTAGCTAGAAGCAAGTAAATTATCTTTATTCTATCTCCCCAGGTAGAGGTGTGTGTGTGTGTGTGTGCACGCGCGCACATACACACAGGTGCCTTCAAGTCACCTGTCAACTTATGGCAACCCCATTATTTTCATAGGGTTTTCTTAAGCCTGGAATACTCAGAGGTGGTTTTGCCAGTTCCATCGTCTAAAATATAGCCCACAGCACCTGGTATTTGCTGGCAGTCTCCCATCAAATTACTAATCAGGGCTGACCCTACTTAGCTTCCAAGATGTGATGGGACCTGGTGACTTTTAAGATATTTAGCCCAACCACCACCACCCCCGACCTGCTAAGTAGATAAGAAGAAATAACCTTATTTCACCTTGATCTAGGAAGAAAGGAGTGAAAGGGTAACACTTATATTAAGGAGGGAATATAGATTGAGCAAGAAAATTAAGGTAGAATACAATAACAAAAAGGGGTTTCACAATAAGGAGGTTTAGAACAAGAAAAAGAAAGAGATTGGAGGGGAGAAAACACATAATAAGGAAAGGAAGATTGGGGGGGAAGGAGAAGTAAATATAGAAAGAGAAGGTAAGGGGTGGGAAAAATTGATAGGAAAAAATAACGTTAATATAAAATGTGTTGTTAAAGATGGGGGGATAGGATAGAGAGGGAGGGGAAAAGAGAGATTGAGTAAATAAAATATTAAGGAATATTCAGTATTGTACAGAAAGTATTAAAAATTAACAGGAAATTATGTAAGAATGATGTACAATATGAAATAAGGTTAACAATATGTTATATATATAAATTTTTAGGGCCTTTCTGCACGACACTGTTATAGTGCTATTATTCCACTTTCAACCTCCTGTGGAATTCTGGGGTTTGCAGTTTACTGAGACCAAAGAGCTCTCTGGTTCAGAATTCTAAAGGCCCCTCCCTAAACTGCAAATCCCAGGATTGCACAGGATTTTGAAAGTGGAATAATAGCACTATAACAGTGTAGTGCAGAAAAGGCCTTAGTTTTACAAACATTTTAATAAAAATAATTTTTTTTTAAATGAACAGTCCGTTTAGATAAGACTTCAGTCTTAATTTGCAAACAGGAAAAGTATGTTGTGTGTGTGTGTGTGTGTTCGAATGAATGACAAGCTGCCCCTGAATGACTGTGGTTGGTACTGTACTGAACATGGAATGCTTAATGCTATCACCATGCGTCTCAGGTTTTCAGCTGGAATCTACAGGATCCGGACATTTGACCCAACTTTGGGAGCGGATCCCCAAACATGTATTTTGCTCCCTCAACAAAAGACAGACACTACCCACTCCTCCGTGATGTGAGGAGGAAAAGGTGCATTTCTTCTTTATGATTGGATGGCACCAGACTCTGTACGGTTGTGATTGGACACCTGCATGAGATTTCTAGCCAACAACTGGCTAAGCAGTCCTGGAAGTTTCGGTTTTCCTTTCGTTTTGTTGCACCTCCTGCTTATAGGCGCAAGGCGGCGATGGAGCGCTAGCAGGAGGGAGTAAAGATTAGAAGTTTTTAAAAATCTGGCGATCCCAGACAGGTTGCGGGTTTAAGGAGAAGGAGTCCTGTGGGAATAGCTTTCTTGGTCGCTTGTAAGCTGCTCACAGTGCACAGGAGGAAGAGAATCAGGAGGAATTGAACAAATCAGAGACAAAATCAATGGAGCTGAGGAAGTGGACAGTGAACCACAAAAGCGCATACATGCATTCATGCGTGTGTGCGTGCTTGCTCATAAATATATCACCCTTAAAAGTGACGGTAGACTCCTACCCTTCTTATACAGAAACAGACTAACTAGGCTCTGTCTTAGCCCATTTCCGCACTGCGCTGTTATAGTGCTATTATTTCACTTTCACCACCCCATGAAATCCTGGGGTTTGCAGTTCAGGGAGGGGCCTTTAGAATTCTCAGCCAGAGAGCTCTTGGGCTGCAGGAAACTACAAACCCCAGAACTCCACAGGCTGGTTGAAAGCAGAATTATAGCACTCTTAACAGTGTAGTGAGGAAATGGCCTTCGAAAACCAATGATCGTTTGTGAACAAAGCAGAAAGCAACTTAAGAGTTAATTCCCTTCCCTCTAACAGAAGTGGGGGCAAATAATTACAGCTCCTCATGTTAAGTAAGGCTGAATGACAGGAAATAGATTTAAATCTGAGAATTGGGTAGGGATTGGGGGATTAGTGGCATCATTTCCTTTTTATCCCAGTGAGGCAAACCAAAGATATTTTCCTCCCTGCAGTTAAGACTAACAAAATGAGAGAGGAGCATTGTGCTTCTTAGCTATTTTAGAAGTGAATCTACACAGGACCTTTCCTAAAGACTGTCACATCCATTTTCCATCACCTCCCAATTTTGATGATTTCTTACTTTGCATTCTTAGAAAGCCAGCATAGCATAGTGCTTTGAGTGCTGAACTGGGGCACTGGGAGGCCAGGGTTTAAATCCCCTGTTAGCCCATGGAAACCCCCCTGTGTGCCCTTGGGCAAGTCACACTTTCTCAGCCTCAGAGGAAGGCAAAGGCAACCCCCTCCCAAACAAATTCTACCAAGAAAACCCCACTATAGGCTTAGGGTGGTCATAATTCAGAAATGATTTGAAGGCACAAAACAACAACAAATTCTTCAAGTGTTTTCTGTCACTGGAACCACATTATAAGAAGCGGCGTTGTGCTCCTTGGAGTTGCCAACAGGATAGATGCTGGCTTTAATTTCATAACAGAGCCTCTAGGGCTCAAGGTGTCAGCTGCAGTTTTCTTCCAGTATTTTTTTCCCCCTTCTGCCTCCTGAACTTGACTCCCTTTCCAAGTTCTACAGCATTTGCCACCTGTTGGTTTTGCCTGAAGTTCAGTTTTCTTTGTGCTTAGTGAAGGTTGATCCTGCCTCTATGTTAGGTTGGTAACTCTTGCTGTTCTTGTGCACCATTCCAACTTATGGCAACACCAAAGTGAACTTATCACGGCATTTTCTGAGAGTGCATGATATGCCCAAAGTCACCCAGCAGGATTCCATTGCTGAGAGGGGAATCAAACTCTGGTCTCCACGGTCATAATTCAACACACAAACCACTAC
Organism: Ctenosaura bakeri; assembly: GCA_948474755.1. Classification (NCBI taxonomy): domain Eukaryota; kingdom Metazoa; phylum Chordata; class Lepidosauria; order Squamata; family Iguanidae; genus Ctenosaura; species Ctenosaura bakeri. Next base: position 220,633 of record CAOLHI010002319.1, read on the forward strand.
ACCACGCTGGTTCTCCAAAAGGACACAAAATGTGTGCAAGCTTCTAGGGCCTCCAGATCAATGTGGATCTGATATGGATTTTATGTGACAATCAGTGAAGATATCTGTGAGCCTTAAGATGCTGTAAGACTCTTTGGTGGTTAGATGGGAGGCTTTGTTTTGTGGTGTCCTTGCATTCTGCTTCTGAATTGTGTCTCACTGTGTTTCCAGACTGATGCTTTTATGAACCAAAGGCGCCTGTCTAGACCCACATTGTGCAACTTTTGCCATCAGATTACAAGAACCGTCTCTTCAACAAACGTTAATTTAAAAAAAAAAACACACACACAGGATAGAATCCATACATGTTCCTTGTCTTAGCCAGAGGGATGATGTTGGGGAGAAATTCATGCAATTCATGCATAGCCAAGGTAGAAACCAAAATAAATGGAACCAAAGTTTATTCACTTGACACTCTTTCATGAAGTGAAACCTGAATTTGCTGGATCTCCAGGACTGCAGCTGGATCCCTGCAGATGCTCCAGAGGAACTGATAAAATGCTTGCCACATCTCATAACACTAGACCTTTCAGAGACTCAATGCAACACAGCTATTGGCTCCCAGATTACATTTCAATGGGTGATGTAGTGGGTATAAAGTTGCTCCTTCATTCCTCAGCCAACTGCTGCCACCATGACTTATATTTACCTCCCCTTCTTTTCACTGGTCATCGATCTCTCTCCCACCACGCTGAAGGGTTCAGTGACTGCCCAACTTGCCCATGCAGTTATCTCCATAATCCTCGGCCCAGATCTCCTTCATATTCTCAGCCATGTTCTCCAGGCACAATCTCTCTAAAGAGAGTACACTCTTTCTCATGGGCATGGAGCTCTTGGAGTCACAAACAGAAGTATGAGAGAATTGCTGGAAAAGGAGAACTTTTGTCTTGAGTGGACAGATGGACAAAAGGAGAAAGATGAAGGCCAAGGCCAATGAGGCAACCAAAGTTTAGCTCAGGATATCTGCACCTTGCCATCTCCCAGAGGAGGTTTGTGAGGAGGAGCCATCCCCATAAGCACAACAGAAAAAGTTGGGTGGGAGGCATGCCACAGCCACGTAGCTATGATCCATTATAGTAGAAAGGTTGACTGAAGAGATGCCTTCTCCCCAGAAGCACTGAGGGGCTCTGCAATACCCCCATATGATGAAGATCTGGGTGTGTGGCTATTTGAAATGCCAAGGTAGCCTGGAAGCAGATTGCTAGGCAATCAGAATAGCAGCTCAGGAGAGAAACCCAACTCAGTAGTGGGAAGGACTTGAGGCTGAGCAAAAAAGTTATATAAAGCCAAGTATCTATATGTATTGCATTCCTTCTTTGACAGCCTAGCAAGGAGCTAGGGAGTAGAGTTCCTAAGTCAGTCAGAAAGAGAGTGACTGTTTTAGGAGGTTTAGTTCTCAGTGGAAGCCTAATGAGAGGCAGAAGAGTAATTAAGCCTCAGTAGGATCTGGTCAGAGAGTGTGACCTAGACTGGGGGCATTAAGCCTTTGGTGGGAGTTTAGCTAAAAGGCTGTTATATGACACTTGTGACTTAAATGAAAGGCTAAAGATATAACTGAACTGTTTCAGAGCAGAGAGTTACCTGTTACATTGTCTAATAAATGCACTGAGGAAATGTATCAATCTTGACCTGCATTTGAAGTCAAATGCTACTTTATTCTTATTGCTGTCTGAATAAATGTTACAATTTATTTTTGTAAACACTGATTCAGCTTGAGCGGTATACGGTATATAAGACAACACAGAAAACACACTACCATAAAATTATTAAGTGGGTCTAAATAAACATTGAAAACCCCACCCTTTTACACAAAGGTGGTGGTATAAAATGGGGAGGGCAGAGCTGTGGGGTAAAGACAGGGTACCTTATCAGATTGGGGGACTGCCACACCACTTTAGGAGAGGTAAGGGCCTGTTACACCCCATCTTACCAAAAACTACTTGGTGATCACGTGTCATGTCATATTCTCCATGCCATGTGATTGTATAAAGAATGTGTTTATACATATTGTATGACAGGGAGGAATATGAATGTTACTTCTTAGTTAGTTAATTAGTTCTTAGATATGCAAGGGGGAAAACAAATGGTGGACATCACTTGCCAGATGGGGCTGTAAATACCACTTCGCAAGCCTAATTGAGAAACTATTGTGTTAGAATGACGGGTGATTCACAGGGGTTAGGCTGGGGGTCATTAAATAGGAACAGAGGTTAGAATATAAAAAAAAAACCACGGCAGGAAATTTAGAACATCAAAACAGCTAATAGAGAGGGGTTATTTTGGGGGGAAAATTAAACAGAACTGAAATCACGTGGTGGCAAGTGCACAGCTACCAATTGTTCGGCTGAGTTCATCAGCTTCACGTATCCACAGGCATAACATGTGACAGAGCTTTGCCCCAGATGATGATGAGGATGAGGATGAGGATGAGGATGATTTACACCAATGTTTACGCCAAAGGGCAGAACATCAACGTACACAATAAGGGACAAAGACAGTAAAACAGAACACCACAACAATACACACAATACATGAAATGAAATCCTGATAATTTCAGTCAAAGTGGCAGGGCAGTGCCATTTCATAACTCCCTTCCCCCTTGTCTCTGTTGCCAGCCAGACCCCATGAGAAATAGCAGGTTGGGGGCAAACTGAAGGTAATACACACTTGGAAGCACAGTTCACACATTCCAGCAAGACAATGGCCTATAATGGCATCAACCCCCCCCCTTGCCCCACTCTGGTATCCCACTGCATTAGAGACAAAACAGTTCAAGCTCATGCCCTCAGGAGCACACACTTCTCCCCACTGCCTGTTCCTTAAAGTCCTACTCAGGAGCTATAGTTTAATAAAATTTTAAAAAAATTAAAAAAATTAAAAAGTCCTACTCAGGAGCAAGAGAGATGGCAGGAAAGATCAACTTGGCAAATTTCACTTGGAGCTGCCCCACTATACTGGAGACAGAGTAGTGTCCCCCCATACCTTCAGCAATGACTCCATTTGGGGCTACTTTGCCCCAAAATGGCTCCTCCCCAGTAACAAAAGAGAAAACATCCAAGGACAGGTGAACTGCAGAGAAGAAGTGTTCTTTCCCAAGCTCAGCCTGCTCAACCTCTGCCTCTTCTCTCACACACACACATGTGAATCCCTTTACCTCCTTCCCTTTGACCTTCCTTTTCCACCTGTGCAGCATCACTGGGATGCTAATAGTGTGAAGGGCCTTCCCATGGGGGTGCCATGAGGGTCTGTCTTTGTAACAACTCCTCTGTTTGGAAGGGTGGAGACTCTAGTGCCCAGGCTTGGGAACAGCAGCAGCACTAGAGAAAAAATTATAGGGAAAAAGAACTTTATTTTGGGTTTGATGGTTGTTCACTAGAGAATGAAGTAGGTCTGGGTTGAGAAATCTGGGCACACTGGGGAAAGCTTCAACAGCATGGCAGCCCCTTGCTTCATATTTTTGTTTGCCCTTGACATCTGAAGTAGATGTCTACTTTCACACACTGCCATGTTAATTTGTGGTGCTCTGGAGCATCTTTTCCTCCTCCGCAAAGTGTTCTAGGAAAGGAGACGCCCAGCCATGGTGTGTTGGTTTCCCTTTTTTTTTAACATCAGAAACAAAATGGAGTCCTTGTTCCCGCTCCAAGGAATATTTAATGAACTCTGTATTCTAGAGCCAGCACTTTCAGAACCAGAAGAAGACCCCTTTCAACAGCACAGTTATAACACTGTGATTCCACTTTAACTGCCGTGGTTCCATCTTCGGGAATTTTGAAATTAACAGTTTGGAAAGTAGTGTTTAGAATTCTTGGCCAAATTGCTCTAGTACCTCAACAAACTACAGGATTTCATATAATGTTGCCTTGGCTGTCTTATATAGAGTCATAGCAGTATCACTGTGTAGTTTAAAAGGGTCTTGGGACTCCTTGATTATAGGGAGTAATGACATTATCTGTAATCTCTCATAACCATCTCTCTTACTTCTGGATTAAATTTAGCTGCAATAGCTGCAATCCTCACAGTAGCTTGTCGGGGGGGGGTAGGTGTGAATTCTCTTGGCAGCAATATATTATTGTCTGTCTGCCTCCCATTTATTTTGCAGAGTATTTGGGGTTAAGTTGATCTTGAAAGAGCAATTAAGACCTATTACCTTTACAAAAGACCTGTTCCTGATTACATCAAAACTTGTTAGAATTGGTTTGATATTGACCAATACGTTTCTGGGAGATTCACTAAATGTTCATAAAAGGCATGTTCTGAAACAGATTATAGCTAGCTATAATATTTATTCTGGAAAATAAGCCAAAAGTCAGCCACAGGTTATTCTGTGAGAAATGGACCCCCCCTTTTTTTTTTTTTGCAGCATTAGAATAGAGAAAATGAGAAAAGAGGGATGGAAAGATTGCAGTAGTGTGCCTGTAGTAAACAATGCAATAAAAACTTTTGTTGGGAAAGAATAGGATTCTCTTTTAATTGCTCTTGTTGTACTTGTGACCTAAATAGGGCTTTCCAAATGATGTGCTGCAACACATTAGTGTGTCGCCTGAAGTGCAAAAGTATGTCACCTACAATCTTTGAAATGTATGTTGTTATTAAGAAATCATATATTTTTAAAAATATATGAAAGGTTTTTATGAGATTTGTTGTGTCCCCATACATTTTGTTATTTCAATTTATATATGTGTCTGTATCTCTTATAAGGGGTTAGTTTAACCTCCAGTTTGCTAGTAAAACTGAATTACTGTGTTGCAAAATAATGCATGTCTTGAAAAAGTGTATCACCAACATGAAAAGTTTGGAAAGCTCTGAGTTAGCAGATACTGTCTGATCTTTGAAACTAAGCAGCATCAGCCCTGATTAGTACTTGGATGAGAGACCACCAATGAATATCAGATGCTCTAGGTTATATGTAATAGGAAGGAACTAGCTGGCAAAATCACCTCTTGAGTATTCCTGCCTAAGAAAACCCTATGAAATGCATGGGGTTGCCATAAGTCAACATGCAACTTAAAGGTGCATATGTGTGCACATGCACGCACACACACACACACACACACACACAATAGCTGTGTGTCCCTGCCTACAACAGGCAAACAACAGCTGCTTCCACAATCCTTTGCTGAGTATGAATAAACAGCAAAATAGAGAAAAAAGGGGAAAGCAGATCAGCTAGTCTCCTAGCATACTCAAGAAATACAAATCTATAAATCTGAGCACTAGAATGGAAATCATAGGAAAAAGAGAGGCTGATGAAAGAAAAAGTCATCCCTAGATGCATTTTAGCAGAAACCTCCAAATGATCTCTAGAAGATTCAGAATGTGTTGTTAATTAGGCAAGGCTTACTTGACCCCATTATTTCATTTTATATGTAGATATATATGTGCATATTTTTCTTGTTGTTTTCTGCCTTCAAGTCATCTCCTCAGGCTATCATGGGATTTTCTTCACATGATTTGTTCAGAGTGGATTTGTCTTTGCCTTCCTCCAAGGCTGAGAGAGTGTGACTTGCCCAAGGTCACCCAATAGGCTTCCAGGGACACATGAAGGTCCGAATCTGGGTCTCCAGAGTCACAGTGCCATGCTCAAACCCCTACCCCACACTGGATCTCCCATGCATAGTGTTAATTTTGAACATAAAGTTTGTGGAAAATATGTTGAGCTGCTCTTCTTTTTTGCAATACAGGAACCTCCCCCTGTTCTTTTCATGTTATTTCTGCTTCTGTTACCAAAGTTTCCATTAAAGAGGGGCTGCCCAGGAATACACTGACTTCATTAACTGAGATAATCCTGTAATGGCATGTAATTACCGATTTATAACTATTTACTTTCAAGTTCTGTTTCAAACACTGTTATCATGGGATATTGGGAATGTAACTTGACAAAGGAGAACTTTGACTGTTTCCACACTACACTGTTATAGCGCTGTTATTCCACTTTCAACACCCTATGGAATCCTGGGCTTTGTGGTTTAGGGAGGGGTCTTGAGAATTCTCAGCCAGATTGCTCTTCAGCCACAGAATTCCACAGGATGGTGAAAGTGGAATCATAGCATTATAACAGCCTAGTGTGGAAATGGTCTTTGTTTATATATACAGCTACTTAAAGACCATAAGGAGCCAGCATGCTGTAGTAGCTAAAACACATTGTAAACCGCTTAGAGAGCACTTAGCTGATAAGCGGTATAGAAATACATGCTATTTGTAATGTATAATGTATTTCATGTTGTTCGCTGCCTCGATCCATGTGGAGAGGCGGGATACAAATAAATTATTATTATTATTATTATTAGTTTGAGCAATTTGAGCTCTGGTGGCGCAGTGGTTAAATGCCAGTACTGCAAGCTACAAGGTTGTGAGTTTGATCCTGCCGGGCTCCAAGGTTGACTCATCCTTCCATCCTTTCACAGGTCGGTAAAATGAGTACCCAGCTTGTTGGGGGCATATATAGAAATGTTTTGAAATACATGCTGTTTGTAAGTTGTTCGCCGCCTCGATCCATATGGAGAGGCAGGATACAAAAAAAAAAAAAGCACTAGACTATGACCCTGGAGACCAGGGTTAGATTCCCCATTGGGTCATGGAAACCCACTGGATGACCTTGGGCAGGTCACACACTCTCAGCCCCAGAAACCCCCCCTGATAAGACGGAAACCACTGGAAGGCACACAGCAACAGCAATGACTCTCAGGCCATTTCCACTCTACACTGTCACAGTGCTATCATTCCACTTCCAACCTCCTGTGGAATTCTGGGGATTGTAGTTTCCTGAGGCCAAAGAGCTCTCTGGCTGAGAATGCTAAAGGCGTCTCCCTGAACTGCAAACCCCAGGATTCCACAGGATGTTGAAAGATTTTATGGTCTCGTAATATAGGTCACGAAATTAAACTAGAATATTAGACAAAAAGTTGGGAGGATACACGGAAATTTACGTTAGCTCAAAACTTGAAGGAGAATCATATGAAAATGTTATATCGCTGGTATTTAGATCCAGAAAAACTGAGTAAGGTATATAAAATGAAAGAGAAAAAATGCTGGAAGTGTGAGGGGGAAAGTGGTTCATTTTACCATATGTGGTGGCTTTGTAAAGAGGCGAAAACTTATTGGAAAGTGATACATAAGGTAATTACAGAAATACTGAATATAAAAATACCGTTGACACCAGAGATATTTCTGCTGAATAGGTTACATCAAATGTGCACCAGGAGCCCTGGTGGGCAGTGGTTAAATGCCAGTACTGCAAGCCACAAGGTTGTGAGTTCGATCCTGCCCGGCTCCAAGGTTGACTCAGCCTTCCATCCTTTCGCAGGTTGGTAAAATGAGTACCCAGCTTGTTGAGGGCATGTATAGAAAAATGTATTGAAATACATGCTATTTGTAAGTAGTTCGCCGCCTCGATCCATATGGAGAGGCGGGATACAAATAAATAATAAATAATAAATAAAAAAATAAATGACAAAAGAACAAAATAACTATAAGAATGGTATACCGTACATGGTAACAGCAGCAAGAATTTTATATGCTAAATACTGGAAAACGAATAAAGTTCCAGAAATAGAGGAGTGGCTTATTCAAGTCCAAGAAGATGTAACTTTAGATAGCCTATCGAGAGCGATGAGAGGAGACAAAAGAGGAAACAAAAAGACTGAAATGATGGAAATTAAGTGATATATTGAAAACTGGGAAAAGATCTGTAATGGGTAATGAAAGAACTAGGGTAAGGTATAGAGTAGTAAAGACAGGAGAGCGAAAGGTACATTTAAAATATGGTTAATGGGGAAGATAAATGTCTGAAGAGGATGATTGTAACCTAAGGTAAAGAACTGAGTCAAAGAAAGTAGGAAGTGAAAGAGAGAATGAGAAAGGGGGAATATTTCTATTGGTTGTGTGAAGAATTTAAGGTTATTGATAATGTAAATATTGTAATTTGTTGGGATGTTGGTAATTTGTTGTTAATCTTAATAAAATATATATATATATATATAAATATATATAAATATATATAAAATTTATATATATTTATATATATAATATTTATATATTTATATATAAATATTATATATATATTTTTATATATATATATATATATATATATATATAAAATATTTATATATATATAAATATATATATATATCTAAAAATAAATATATATAAAAAAGTGGAATAATAGCTCTATAACAGTGTAGCCGGGGAATGGCAACAGGTTGAACCGAATACCTCTCCCCAGCTCCCAAATTATTAGGCGGGAGGCAGAATGAGGGCTTGTGCTTTTAATTGTCCTGCCATGAGACCTCATCTCCTCTGAGAACCTCTGAAGAGGGGAAGGAAAAGCAGGAACACCTGCTTGCATCTCCCAATGCTAAGCACAGCCTCCTGGCCAGACTGAAAGACTCAGGTCCCTCCCCAGCCCTCTGTGGGAAGCAGAGAAACCCCCTCCCCGGGCAGCCGCTTCCCCTCCCGCAGTTCCCAAGCCAGGGGCTGCCCATAAAGAGAGCTCTCAAAGGAAGGAGGGGAAGACGGGACGGAGAGGGGGGAGTCACGACCGACGCTGGAAGCTCCGGGCGGTACTGCGCACGCGTGCGAGAGGACAGCCGGCGCCCAGATCCCACAGAAGGCGGGAAAAGAGGCGAGAGGAGACGCCGAGACCGTGCCTCGTGAGTGCGGCGAGGCTGCTCGCCCTTCGCGCCTCTCCAGCAGCCCCAAAGCCCTCCCCCCAGCAGCGACAAAAGCGAGAGGGACAAGTTTGGGCTGGTGTATTTCTGGGGCAGCATGGCATATTGGTTGGAACGGTTGGCCTCGATCCACTGGGAGGGGCGGGATAAAAATTAATTTTATTATTATTATTATTATTATTATTATTATTATTATTATTATTATTATTATTATTATTATTAATCCTGAAGACCAGGATTCGGTTCCCTGCTGGGCCATGGAAACCCGTAGGGTGACCCTTGGACATGTCACACACTCTCAGCCTCTAGAAACCCCCCCACCATAGGTTCAGCTTAGAGTGCCTACAAGTGGGAAACAACTTGAAGGCACACAACAGCAGTGATTTCTGGGACAGCGGAGAATGGGTGGTTATCTTTTTTTAATTATACTTTTGAAATTGTACTTAATCGTAGTTTTAATTATGTGTGTACTTATAATTGTACTTTTAATGATGATATGTTTTGTTTATGAGATTTGTTTATTTTTTTTATTTTTTATTTAATTATTTATTTGTACCCCGCCTCTCCATATGGATTGAGGCGGCGAACAACTTACAAATAGCATGTATTTCGATACATTTTTCTATACATGCCCCCAACAAGCTGGGTACTCATTTTACCGACTTACGGAAGGATGGAAGGCTGAGTCAACCTTGGAGCCCGGCAGGATCGAACTCACAACCTTGTGGCTTGCAGTACTGGCATTTAACCACTGCACCACCAGGGCTCTGGAAGAGGTGGCATTTGTATTTTAAATGGTTTGATATTTTAATGTAGTTTGGTTATCATTTGTTTTTAATTGTATCTGTGTTGTACCCTGCCTTGAGCCTTGGGGAAAGTGGGCAAAAAATACTTTTAAAAATTATAATTTTTATTATTATCATCATTTTCTTCTTTATTTTTATAAATAAATATCTTTGGTGCTGCACAGACCATGCTCTCCGCCTTGCTTGCTGGAGTTCCCAGCTTCCCGGGGCAGCATCAAGTTACTTTGCTTCCCCTCAGTTCACCTTCCTACTTTTGGTAGCTTGTCTAGAGAAGGAAGGCTGAGAGAAGGAAGACCAGCGGGCAAGCTGGGGGCAAGCAGCTGGTGCCCACAGAAGATTAAGGTTGCCAGATTGAAAACTGGAGAGACTTCCTGTACTTTTAATGGTTGTGTAAGGAGAGGGAATTTGAGCAGGTGTTGCTTGCCCTGAAACCAGGTAATAAGCAACATTTGCTGAAATTCCTTCTTCTGCACAACCATTAAAGGTAAATTGGAGCAAGTCCAGAGGAGGGCGACCAAAATGGTGAGAGGTCTGGAAGCCATGCCCTATGAGGATAGACTGAGAGAACTGGGTATGTTTAGTCTGCAGAAGAGAAGGTTAAGAGGGGACATGATAGCCATGTTTAAATATTTGAAGGGATGCCATGTAGAGGAAGGAGAGGGCTTGTTTTCTGCTGCTCCAGAGACCAGGACAAGGAGCAATGGATTCAAGCTGCAGGAAGGGAGATTCCACCTGAACCTCAGGAAGAACTTCCTGACGGTCAGGGCTGTCCAGCAGTGGAATCGGCTGCCTCGGAGTGTAGTGGAGTCTCCTTCCTTGGAGGTTTTTAAGCAGAGGCTGGATGGCCATCTGTTGGGAGTGCTTTGAGGGTGTTCCTGCATGGCAGGGGGTTGGACTGGATGGCCCCTGGGGTCTCTTCCAACTCTACATTTCTATGATTCTATGATTCATTCTGGTAACCCTATGTGTTGTGCTCAATAGGGAATATTGAGCATTATGCTTAAAAGGGAATGAGCCAACCACTATAGGTGAGATGACAGAGATCAAGGATACTGTTGCCCATTCACTCCTCTGAACGTGGGAAAGCTTGTAACATATGCTTGGAGGCGGACTCTTCCCTGTCCACTCACAGAGTGGTCATGCAGATGTAGATGTGTCTGGGTCACGGGTAGAAGATTTGTATGGTTCTCCAGATGTTGACCTGCAGCTCCCAGCATTCCTCACTATGGTAACCAAGGCTGATGGGAGTTAGCAAGAGCATCTGGTGTCGATGGTAGCATCTGGCATAGATGGAAGAACACACTGGGCATCAATAGGAAGACTAAAGGTTGTCCTGTGGAGGGCAAGTTTCAAGAGGATTTGCATATAGTCTTGAACCAAGCAATGAACAGCTGGCCACGCTATGCTTTCCCGGCACTTATGGGGAAGGCTCATAATTCCCCTTGTCAATTGAACACAGAGGCCTTGGCTTTGATCCACTTTCTTACTCCTCTCAAAGCCTTGATTCGTTTGGCAGATACTGCTAGACAATCAGTTTTGACAGCGTCAGTGGGGCCAACTGTTAGGTTAAGTGGCAATGGATCCCTTGGGGACTTGTGGTATCTAGATTGGTTTCCAATGCTGCTTCTGTGCCTTTCCACCTGAGAGCCATGCTGTGGTTATCTCATATCTGCTTCCTCTTTCGCTTTTCCTCATGGTATGTGGGAGGGCTCTGATAAGTCCTCTGGGAAGAAGACTGGGCCATGATTCACATAAGTAGATTCCAAAGACCTTGGCCAAACTCTTCTCTCCTTAAATGAGAAGAAAAGTCTCTCTTTCGAGAAACTCTTAGAATTCTTTCTTGCTTGTGATTCCAGGAGCCTCATGCCCAAGAGGAAGAGCCCCCTGTCGCTGGAGAGACTGTGCCTGGAGAATGTGATTAGGCATATGGAATGGCTCTGGGTTAAGGCTTACGCTATGGATGACAACCCCAGCAGGAGGCATAGTCACGATGCCAAAGGGCCCCTCAGCTTGCTGGGTGAGAATCTCACAACAAGTGTACTTCTTGCTTTCTTCTCTTGCTTTGGTGCCAACCACAGTTTTACAGTTGGCTCATCCTGTTGTTGTTGCTGCTGCTGCTGTGTGCCTTCAAGTAATTTCTGACTTATGGCAGCTCTAAGGTGAACCTATCATGGGATTTTATGTGGCTGAGAGTGTGTGATGCAGCCAGGGTCACCCAGTGGGTTTCCATGGCCAAGCAGGGAACTGAACTCTGGTCTCCAGGATTGTAGTCCAGTACTCAAACCGTTACAGCACACTGGTTCAAGAAATCTAGACAGTGTGCAAATAAGTAAATGATGCTGATGATAATGGTGATAACAACAGCAATGTCTATAGCAACTATTATAAAGCGGGAAGAGGTTTTGAAAGTTATAGCATGCTTAAGACCCACACGCTTTTTTGGAGAGGGACAACTGGGGTGGCCAGGGGTCCTCTGCTTGCCTGAGGCTGGAAGAAAAGATCCCACCCAACCTCCCCACCATTTTTGCTGTCTTTCTTGGCTGCAGGGCTCATGAATCCAACTGGTCTAATAGGCAGAACTGACAGTCTTCCCAAATGGCGCTGCTATGGCTTCTGCTGCTCCAATAGCCCTATGGCCTTTCCCTCTTCCTTCCTTCTACCTTCTTGTCTCATTTTGTATTGCTGTCTGCTTGGGGAAATGAGGCACTGTGGAGAGAAGGGTGCAAATGGAAATAATGGGGAGCGGGAACATGACAGTCCTTTCCTCTGCCCTTGAGCTAGGAGAACCTGGGCCAACCATGGTGGCCACCTGCAAAATGAGGGGGAAAGTCAAGGGTGTAGGGAGTAAAGGAAGGAGTTGAATCTTCACACCACTACACCACACTGGCTCTCCAATTCTCATCTGGTTAGGAAGGCTTCCCCTAATGGAGTTATTCTGTGCTGCATATTTGCTTAAAAGAAATCCCTGGTGTATCTAGGGGAATAAAATTGGGGAAAGCAGAAATGGAAAAGGATGTTTGAGAACTACTGGTCATTCATAGCCACAGTTTCATTTAAATGTTGATTTTGGTGGGAGAAAGGAATTAAACTTCCTTCTGTCTCTCTCTGGATTGCCACTGTTCTTCCACTCACATCTTTATTCTCTTTCATCAAGAAATAGGCCATTTCCGCACTAGCCTGTCAACTGGCCCCTCCTGAAACTGCGAACCCCAGGATTCCAGAGGATGTTGAAAGTGGAATCATTGCGCTATAACAGGCTAGTGCAGAAATGGCCATAGTTGGTCATGTTGTTTGTTTTATTTAGACATTTATATTTGACTTACATCCCACTTTTTTTCACAAATGAGACTCAAAGCTAATAAATTTTAAAATGTAAATCTGGATTAAAGGCGTTCTGCCTTGATTTTAAAAGAATTCTCAAAAGCATATTAAAATCCCTTTCCATGCTGCTATCCTCCTTTCTTTTTGTGTCATGTCTTAATTTAGTTGTAAGCCTAGGGGGAGCGAATTGTTTTGCTGTTCTTTTGCTTGTACAATGCCATGTATAATTATGGTGCTATACAAATAAATAATAACAAAAGTGTCTTACAATAGAAATTAAAACAGAACATCTAAAACAATGCAGAGTGTAAACAGTTAGAAAGCATTAAAAATCCAATAACGCTACTTTTAAAACACTTAAAATGTGTATTATATACCAAGAACAGGAGAACCAATTACACATCACTCCACCCTGGTCAGCCAAGGCTAAAGCCCTGCTTAAACAAGAAAGACTTTGCTGCAGGGGAAAAGGTAGCAGAAAGGGCAGAGATTGTATCTCCCCCAAAGAGGGTGCTCCAAAGCCTAGGATGGCCACAAAAGTTTCTCTCTCCTTTCCTCCCCAGACAGGATTTATTAGCTTTATCCAAAGTATATTCTATTTCATAGTTCCTTAGGCCCTGTTCTTGCATCCTAGTTGCCAAATATAGGACCTGGGTAACATAAGATAGTTGTAAGTATGATGTGGTGGTGCGGAGAGCCATATACGGTATGTCACCTTGAGCTCCCTATAGGAAAACAGAGTTCCAGATGTATCTGGGATACTTAGAATTATGAACGTACCTTGTAATCTCTTTGAGGCACTGTGTTGGTTTGTGACTCACATCTTCTAGGTGAGTTAATATCTGATATCTTCTCTCCCCTCCCCTCTCAGCTGGCTATCATCTCCAGGAACTGCTCCAGATCATGAGAGAAAGGCAACTCCTGACTCCAACCATACTGCATGTTCTCCTTTGGCCACAACTGAAGGAACTGAACCTGAGCAGCTGCTCGCAGCATGTTGACAAGACTATTGCCCACCTTATCACAGTACGCTGCACGGTAAGGGATTGGGTGGGATGAACCGAGAGAGAAAAATCTCTATTGGACATCCTGTCTCTAAAAGCAGAGGAGGGGGGAGGCTGGGGAGATTCTGAACTATAGTTCCCTAAAGTGTTTTTTTTTTAAATATTTTTATTAAATCCGAAACTTAAAACCATTAAATCAAATCCTATTACACTCTGAAGCTTAAAACATCACAGTGATTCTAAAAATAGTACATCCCCAGTAACATTGCAAACAAATCCAATATCTCCATCCTTTATCATTTACCAACTTCCTTCTCTAAAAGTTTTGGGAGATACTCATCTCTTTTCTTTTTTCTTTTTCTTTTTGCTTAGCACACATTCCTCATGTTATATAACTTATATCTCTGCAATAAAGTTTACAGTAATTCCCTTATTTTTTACCTATAAATATACCTATAAATATATGTACTAAAGTAACTTTTTTTAAAGCTTTGGAAGAAGGACTGTCTAGTTTAATGCTGTGGGAAGCGGGAGGACGTTGAACTAGAGGAACTCCTCAGTATGGCCCAGTGGAAGAATTCTTACTTCCTTAAGGCATCCTAGTTGCATCCGTTGTTTAGAACTGGGGTAGCAATGAGAGAAGGTGACCAGTATAATGAAGAGGCTTCCCTGTGCACATCTTCAGCACTAGGATAAGGAGAACTTTTCTTGCATTTAAACCTCGGTCTTCTGGGACTTGAGTGGCAAGAGGGAGTGCCATTTGATGCTCTGCCTCAAGCAGCCAAACATCTTGGGTTGGTGTTGCAGGGATGGCTTGCTGTTTGAACTCACCAAAAGGAAAGTTGGGAGCATATGTGTGGACAGGTTTCTCAGCCAGGCAGTTGCTCTGCTTGGTTTCATGTACTTTTCATTGTAACTTTGCTGACCACCCTTCTTGCTATTGCATGCCTTCAAGTCATTTACTACTTATGGCAACTCTAAGGCAAACCTACCATGGAGTTTTCTGGGGCTGAGAATGTGTGATGCGCCCAAAGCCACCCAGTAGGTTTCCATGGCTGAGCTGGGAACTGAATCGTGCTCTCCAGGGTTGTAGTCAACACTCAAACTACTACACCATGCTGGCTCTCTACCAGCTTTATTATATTCAGGCTATCTGAATCCCAGATTACTGGCTCAGGGCCTGATTCTTATCAGGAAAAAAAAATGCTGGAGCAATTTTGTAAGTTTACAAGATGCTGCAAGATGGGAGGTTGCTTTTGTGGGGTTTTTATATGCTGGGCCTGCATTCTATATACTAGGCCCCTTTTGTATTTCCAGCTGAAGCTTTAGGAAATAACATTTCACACATACATTCATCACCTTCTGCCAACAAATAAAAGACCCTGTACCTATAACAGAAGTACCTTCATGACCCATGTCCATTTCAGAATAGAGAATCAGGGTCAGGATCTATCGATGTTCTTTCCCTTGGCCTGAGAGGTGGTGTTGGGAGAACATAAGTTTCATGGACAACCAGAGTACAAACCGAAATGAATCTTGTATTTGCTAACTTGATGTTCTTTCTGTTTCTGGAGGCAGAATCTTTCCTCACTGATCCTTCGTGGCTGCAACCAGATCCCTGCGGATGCTTTGGTTGACCTCGTGAAAGCTTCGCCATCCCTCACAAAACTAAACCTTGCATCTACCCAGTGCAACACGCAAGTTTTGTGCACCATTCGGTCTTTCTGCCCTGAGCTTCGTGAGCTGGACATCACTGCCTGCAAGAGACTGCCCCTGGATTCCCTCCTCCAGTTGGCCTATGACCCCATTGCGAGATCCTACTGTTGTCAGTCATTGCAGACACTCAACACTGAGGGACTGGCCCCCAGCACTGACCGGCAAAACTTGCTTTGGGTCCTGGTCTTTGTGCTTCTGGCTTTGCCCAACCTGCAATATTTGAATCATCATTTTGTTTTACATGCTGTGTGTCTGATCCATGACCAGCAATTTCACCAGGCCCGGATCCCTGCTGGCTTTCCATCTCTGGAAGAGGTGGCATTGTACAGGACCTGCACTCACCCAAAGGAGGAAAGGAGCAGATTAACACTCCCCCTCAAGCAAATTTATAATGTATTTGATTCCCTTTTGCCTCAGGTTGGTGCAGTCTGTCCAAATCTGTCAGAAGTCTCTGTGATTCTAAGAAACAGCTCTAGTTTGGATCAATACTTGTTGCCATGGCGCAACCTTGTCCACCTGATTATTGGTGGCAAGGAACAGAATGACCTGACGGAGCTTTTACCAGTGACAGCAAAGCTTGGGACTCAGCTTAAACGCCTTTCCTTTGATGGAATCATCTTGAAAGATGCGTTGACCATCCATACCTTGCTGAGCCACTGCCCAAATCTCCTGAAATTTGCATTTTTACTCCCCTCTCCACAGAGGCATGGCCATGACAGGCAGCCAGAGACTGAAACCCCAGACTGGGACTTGAGCCTCCCTCCCCTCAAATTGCCTCAGCTTTCTGAGTTTTCCCTAGTTTACACTGACGTAGGGGAGCCACTGCCTTCCCAGCATGTAGTAGGGTTGAAAAATGTCTTGGTATCCGTCTTCAGATGTTCTCCATGTCTGGAAACCTTGAATCTGCTCTGCCTGCCTTTCTCCCTAGATCAGGTATTTCAGAAGGTGCTAAATCCACCTAGCACTGCCTTGCAACATCTCCGTCAGCTCTCACTGCTTGAGGCTCAGATATCAATTCACACCATCAACTTGCTGTGTTCCGCAGAGAATCAACTGAGCGTCCTCTCCTTAGAGAAATGTTTGAACATAAACCGGAAGGACTACAAAGAGCTCCTCCAGAGAGTCAATAAAGAAAACTTTGAATTGGTTGTCAAATGGGAATGACAAAAACCTCATCTCCACATGCTTGGAATGGCAGCTCCACTGCTCATGGAGCCAAGACTGTTCGTTTTTAATAAAGCTTATTTTAATTATTTAAGCTTTTGTCTCTGAACTGTGTTATGATACAAATACAGGAAAACTGGGATGTGTAGTAAGAGCTGTGAAAACTTCAGGAGGGGCCAAAGAAGACATTGCAGTCTGAGCTTGTTGGCTGCCCAATACCTTAAAAGAGGAATAACACCACAGCAAAGTGGGTGTTGTTATTGTTGTTGTTGTTGTTGTTGTTGTTGTTATTTATTATCTTTATTTGTACCCCTCTTTATTCCTCAAAAGGACTCAAGGCGGCTTACAACACAGGGTTCCTTTAATCCACCATCCTGTTTCATGAGATGCCCAGTCACATGGGCTCATGTCTTGCTTGTGAGCTTCTCCAGGATAATTCCCTTCTTTGCTAGTTGTTTGCAAGCGAGCAATATTCAAAAGTGATATCTTGAAACTTTTGTCAGTGGGTTTTCTTGGATGACCCAAGTTTTAGTATTATGAGGGAAAGGAGAAAAGCTTTTTGTCTCCATGTTCTTGCACAGCACACAAAATTCTAGAAACTTGCATCCTATCTCCTGCCACACTTCCAGCTGGCCTGTTTTTCTAAACTAGGAAGCTTCCAGTGGTGTTTGTACTTCTGTCGCCTTTTCTCCTGCTATTTTTCCTGCTTTATGTGTATTTTCACCTGACATCTGCAGTTCTTCAGAGCAGTATCTCAGCTTTGGATACTTGGTTGCTACAGCACATTACTTCAGCTCTTATTAGCCAAGTGGCTGGTTAAGGTGTATAATCCTACTGCTGCTTTCTTTTCCTTATGGAAGGATGAAAGAGTGAGCCTTATTGACAGGTCGTCCTGGATAAACCCTACTACGGATATAAAGGGTAGGGGAGATTTTGGCACTTCAGATATTTCTGACTTCATCTGGTGTAGTAGCTTGAACACTGGAGTATGTTACTGGAGACCAGCGTTTAATTTCCCATTTGGCCATGGAAATCTATAGGGGGACCTCGTGTGTGTCACATGCACACTGTCCCACAAAACCCTGTGATAGGTTTGTCTTAGGGCTGCATAATTTGGAAATGACTGAACGGCACACAATAACAGTGCATATTTTCCCCAAATGTGTACTGGATACAAAAGGCACCTCTCCAACAAATTCTCAAACGACTTCTGTACAGATGTATTGACAAGCAGTGTTAGTATGCAAATAGAATGCTGAAAAGAAGAACTTGTAAACACTAGGAAACAATGCTGAGTGAGATGTAGTTTCAAGCTTGTAAGGAAATTGGTTACCTCTAAAAACACACTGTTGAAACTGACTGACCAGTTGGTGGAATCTTCATGTAACTCCAAAAACCAGGAGCTACACCGCACACCCAAACTCTGAACATACAAAGCTGTTGTAACTTCAACAAGAAGACCAATGCATGGGTAATGTGTGTTAAGAATGGCCATTTCCACACTACACTGTTATAGTGCTGTTATTCCACTTTCAACATCCTGTGGAATCCTGAGGTTTACTGAGGCCAAAGAGCTCTCTGGCTGAGAATTCTAAATACACCTCCCTAAACTGCAAACCCCAGGATTCTATAGGATGTTGAAAGTAGAATAATAGCACTATAACAGTGTAGGGCAGAAATGGCCAATCTGTCCCTTGATTAAAGCCTTGGGTGACAGGATGGAACATGCTAATGGATTCAAAGCACACAAGGGTCTGAATCCTATTCAATAGATCCAGTAAGAGTCAACCCATGAAGCCAATTGCTGAATAGTGAACATATGTGAGAGCCAGTGTGATGCAGTAGTTCGAATACTGGACTAGGACACTTGAAGACCAGAGTTTGAATCCCCGCTCGGCCATGGAAACTCGCTAGTTGACTTTTAGTAAGTCACACATTCTCAGCTTCAGAAGAAGGCAAAGGCAAAGCTACTCTGAACAATTCTTCCCTCCCCCCCCCGCAAGAAAAACCCTGTGATAATTTGTCTTAGGCTCACCATAAATCAGAAATGACTTGAAGACATAAAACATCAATGACTCAAAGCATAGATAAATTCCATTGTCAGAAGTCTAGTTAAATCTGGATGCAAATTTTCATATCTCAACTGATTGTCCCTGTGTTGGATTGTTCTGTTAGCAGCAGCACTAGTTTAGTAGGTAGCCAGTGTTGAGAAGGCTATTTTCACTGTCTTTCTTCATTTAGTGTCCTCTGAGCACACCAACTTTCAGGTATATCTACAGTACACATGCAGGTATATCTACAGTACACATGCAGAAATTCTGGGTAACGAGTTGCAAGCATCTGAGGAGTTGAACTATAGTCCACAAAAATTCTCATTATTCATAAAGAATATTAGTGGTTAAGTGGTCACAGGACTTTTTGCTGTTCAGGCTGCAAGGAACTATCATAACTGCCCTGTTGGAGACAGGAAATTATAATGATTCAGAGAGAACTGGGATATGAATTCAATTATTTGAGACATGGAAAGTTAGCATAGCTTTTTAGTGTAATAACATGCAGAAAAGTCTGTGTGAATAAGTGTAAGAATTCTTAACATCTACCATTTAAAATTCAGTGAAATATCAGTGAAATAAAAATTAGTGGGGAAAACAGTAAAATCAGATGATTTGGAAAATTTTGGATAGTTCTGAAAACAATTCCCAGTCAGAACTGTATTCTAGCCTCTTTAAACTTCTTCTATGTTAATTTCTAATCAGAACTTTATTCTAGGTTCCTTAATCTCTTTTGATATAGTACATGGGAGGGAAACATGCAGCCCTCCAGATGTTTTTAGACACCTATCATCCTTTCTTATGCTGATTTGGGCTGCACCACTCTTATCCTATGGTAACAGAATTATATCTTCACCCCCAAACATCAGTATCTGAGTCCACGGCCTGCTGCCTACACTTCAAAAGACTGTAAACAAAAGACTGTAGAGCAGTGGTTCTCAACCTGGGGGTTGGGACCCCTTTGGGGGTCGAACGACCATTTCACAGGGGTCGCCGCTCCTCAATCCTGCCTCCCCCTTTTAAAAGAAGGTGGCCTCACAGCCAATGGGAGCAGTGCTTCTGAGACCCCTGCGCTGGAGTTCAAACTGCAAACCCCAGGATTCCATAGGATGGTGAAAGTGGAATCATAGCGCTATAACAGTCTAGTGCATAAATAGCCAGGATGACTTTCTCCTCTCGCTTTTGTTGTGCGTGGACCCTTGGCACTTGCCACATGCACGTGTTGTGTTCTTCGCCCTGACTGTCTTGCATTCCTCGCTTTTTGTATGTTCAGCGTCCGCACTCCCTTTAAGGGAGGGAGGGAAACAAAATGCATCTGCTTATGCCGCCGCCATCTTTCCTCTCTTCCTGTCCTTTCCTCCCTGCGCCTCGTGTAAAATGTGGGCTGTTTCAGCATTGCCTTTGGGAGTGACTGGCTTTTTGAACTGTGGAAACCCAACATTCAGAACTAGAACTACTGCCTTAATTCTGGCATTGATGGACGCTTTCTTTGCTTAAAAAAAGGGGGGGGAGTTACCAGTTTTTAGGCATTAGAAGTCTATCCAGAGCAGTGATTTAGGGCAGTGTTTCCAATCTATTTGATGTTGGAAATAACTAACTAACTAACTAACTAACTAACTAACTAACTAATAAATAAATAAATAAATAAATAAATAATTGATTTTATGGTTGGGGGTCACCACAACATGAGGAACTGTATTAAGGGGTCGCGGCATTAGGAAGGTTGAGAACCACTGCTGTAGAGGATGATGCTATCAACGGTTGCGTAGTCCTGAGAACTACTTTGCAGTACCTCACTGGTAGTCCTATGCTTCTAAATGTCAATTGCTATCAAACATAAGTAACAGAATGCTGTTGGAAACATGTCTTGTTTGGGGGTTTCTCAGAAGAACCTCGTTGGTCATAGAAATGTGAAAGCCTAGGGGAAAAAAACCTGGAAAAATTCAGAAAAGAATTTTTTTCCCCTGAAGGTTTTTTTTTTTTCCAAAAAATTGGAAAAATTGGAAAAAGGAAGAACATTGACCCTGGAATGTTTTCTTTTAGCACAATGAATAAAATCATTTCTAAAAACAAGGCCTAAAGCTGATACTGATAACTATAGCTCAGAAAATGAGTCTGATTAAATTTCATGCCTGTTCATTGAATCTTAGTCCCTCCCTCCTCCCTTCTACCCACTTTTTCCTCTTCAGTTCTTTTTATGGGAATGGGTACTTTATGTCTGTTTGGTAATGTGGAGAGGAAATATAAATAATTTTCTTTGTTGCTAATGTTGATGGTTTCTTCTATTTATTTTTTTATTTATTTTTTGTTTTTTTGCCTGCTCCACATAAACTAGCAAAACCAAAGAGGTTCCGTACAGTTCAGAAGACTGTTGCTCCATTTGTTACAAATAAAATTTTTTAAAAAATCTGTTTGTAATAATTATTTGAATACACTGCATTTTTAATATACCAGTTGTGATAATTTTATGCCAAATGAATTTGTACATAGTCATATTTTATGTTCCAAAAGTAACAGTTACTTTCAATCTGTAAAAAGTGCTAATGTTGCATTTTTTCTATTTTTCCAAAAGTTTCCATTTTGTTCTCTAAAAAAGGGGGGGGAACCATTTTTTTCCCCATGGCTTCAAAATTTTTGGAAATTTTACATCTCTAGAAGTCATAGTGTGTACTGAAGACTAGCCTAGGTCTGCTGCACTGGTTGTCTTGTGTTCTGAAACTTACTTTCTCCTGTTTTTGGACCTGCCCCTGGTGGGAGAGAAGAAACCCCCGAATGAACTTTTGTGACATTGGGCAATGTTATGTCCTCATCTATCCATGCCATGTGGTTGTCTGTGCAATGCAGAGGAATGTGTACGTATGTAGAATGTGCTGAGCATGACAGGGAACCGTGGGAATATAATTGAGAGTTCTTAGAGATTCACAGTGTGATCAAATGGTCAGTATTGTCTATTGGCTGCTGCAGTAAATAGCATTTAACCAGCTTAGGTATATAATATTTGTTGTTGTGCTTGAATGATAGCAATCAGCAGGTGATTTACAAGGATTAGGCTGTAGGTTACTGTGGTAGGAGATGGAGTTACAATAGCAGGCAGGAAATTCTACGGACCAAAGTAACTGA
This sequence comes from Ctenosaura bakeri, assembly GCA_948474755.1. Lineage (NCBI taxonomy): Eukaryota > Metazoa > Chordata > Lepidosauria > Squamata > Iguanidae > Ctenosaura > Ctenosaura bakeri. Next base: position 242,520 of record CAOLHI010002319.1, read on the forward strand.
TAGAGAGGGGCTGTTTCAACAACCTCAAAGTCAGGGGCGTGTGAACCTGGAGGAACTGCCAGTGAGTGTCCTGCATAGATGATAATGAATTATTATGTTTTGCTTTATAAACAAGTGGCTGATGCCGGATATAAACTCCAGCAACAGGTGTGAACTAGCTTCTTGTACTCCAGTAAACACCATGGAAATTGTGTGTGTGTGTGTGTGTGTGTGTGTGTTTTCTTCAGAAACACAAAGTAGTAGCATATGGCAGGCAAGCTGTCCAGTGATTGAGGTCACTAGAACTAGGAAAACAAAACAGGAAGATATGATTCTCTTGCTCTGGAGAGCATATGACGTGAAGGTTTCAGGACAAGTAGAAAGCCAATATGGGCAGGGGAAAGGAGGCAAATTTTTGAACTGGATGAAACTGTTTTTTAGAAGAATTATATCTGTGTAGAATTCTTCCCTCACTCCCCAGGAAATTAAACTCACTTCCTCTTTCCATTCTCACATGTGTGTCCTTCTGCTCCTATTCAAGAGCATCTGTCATTTAGAAACGTAGTGCCTGTGGTACTATGATCATATGTAGTGTCTATGACTTCATTTCCTACCTTAGGCACTTGGAGCGAAATATTTTCTTTTTTTCTCCAGTGAGAACAAGAGGTGCTTTTTGAAAACACTGTGATGGGTGGGGCGGGGCATGGCACCTTGGGCAAAAATAGTGTCTACAGAAGGTAGGTATAGTAGAAGAATATGAATGCCCTCTAAGAACAATGCAGAAATGGAAGCAGCTGCGTTGATTGTTTCAACCAACCAATTCAAGCAGTTTTCATTCTTATCAGGAGAAAAACTTCTGCAAAGCTAAAATGTCTTAAGTACTCATTCCAGATCTCCCTGGGCTGGAACACAGTACTTTGCACAACAATTGAGAAGATTCACGACAGCATGTGTTTTGCGGCACACCCTTGTCTTCAAGGAAACTTATTTCCATGAGCTTAGGAAAATAGTACTAGGTACTGGTAAGATCCTACAGTCAGAAATACCCAGAGGGAAGGGAAGTCAAGATGCAAGGACAAGGATTATATGGCCCTTGTTTATGATTCTAGGAAGGTGTGAAAATTTATCCTTCTAGGAATTGCTAAGCACACAGGAACATGGCAGAGGATGCCATCACCCACCCACATTAAAAAAAACAAAACAGTTCTCTGATCCTGAAAGTCCTGATTCTGCAACAATTCATGATTATTTCTTGTAGATGGGGGAAAAAAGGGTTTCATAACACATTTCCGTGGGGCTGACAGATGGCTGTTTCTTTCTCAGAGGCAATCACACCCTTAGCTTTCTTTCCAGTTTGAAGCTATGCCTGGACATTTTTCTTCCTAGAATGGTTGGGGAAACACCATCCAAAAGAACAGGGATCAATAAAGGAATGAAGACATCTCTGCTTTACTTGTTGAGGACTAATAAGCAGCTGAACCAAATAGCCTATTATACTCACATAAATTTCATGTGGTTTAAAAACCCAGATCATGTCTTCATTTCATTTGCCTTATCACTCCTCTTCCTTCTCTCCCTGATTTCATACAACTGTGCATTTTCTTTAGAAGGAGCAGCACACACACACACACACACCAGACTACTCTCATGTGACTGATTCTGAGCCTGTGTATTCAGCTCTGGAACAGCCAAAGGCATGTCTTGCTATGAAATCAGTTGTGAGTAAGGCAAGACCCTCCCTGAAGGTCCGAGGGAGGCATATAATCAAGGGAAAGAATCCATGGGCAGTGAGGATGTACAAACCAAGCATGGAACAGTTCTGGTCCTCTTGGTAGACAGGCAATCATTATAACAGTTTCTTTTGAGTGTTGGGTTATGATCCTGGAGACCAGGGTTTGATTCCCTGCTCAGCCAGGGAAATCATTGAGTGATCTTGGGTGCAACACACAGTCTCAGCTCCACAGAACCTCCTGATAGAGTCACAGTACATCAGAAATGACTTGAAGGCACACAAGAACAACAACGACAAGTTTTCTGAAGTCAGATGAGTTTGAGAAACCATTGCCACTGATGTGTTTACTTCTAAGAAGCACTTCTCTTGTAAAGGTGTCATGAAGGGGAGTCCAGAAGGGAGAAAGAGTTTGGGAATGTTGTTATTTCAAGTGATGCTCTAAATTTATAAGTACCAATTATTGGAAGATAACCTAAGAGAGGAGAAGGAGCTCAGGCTGAAGTTGGTTTGCCTCCTGTAACAGGAAAACAGAGGGTGAGAGGCTGTGTTTGATGTGGTAGGGACCCTAAAAGATGGCTTTATTTGGCTGAGGAGGGAGAATGGCTACCACCAGCAAATTTGCCCTGTCTTGCCTATCTACCTGAACTGGTTGGTATCCTGGCATTTAGAGGCAAGATGCAGGATAGGTAACCACCCTGCTGTGCCAAGCATTCGTGGTGGTCATAGCTTGTTGGAGGTTCTTTCAAAAATTACACACCAATCTAGTTTGAAAATAAAACAGGATTCAATTAAATCAATTTTACTTATACTCTGCCCATGAGATCCCATCATATATGGCAGGATACAAATATTTTTGGTTGGCCTTACAGCCATATGACACTAACATGGACTTGAGAAGCCAAAAGTTGATATGACTTTAATGAGTGCTACCAAAAATTAAACAATCTTTCACTCTGTGTACTCAGTCCTCTCCCCCGCCCCCGCCCCGCTCCGGTCTGGCTGCTTGATACATATTGCATCTTAGATTCCCCATAAAGTTAATAAGGTTATAGAATTATGGCGAGCATAAAAGTGTATATTATGAATGAAACAGAAATGAGAGGATGGGGAAAGGTTTGGGGTGCATGTACAATGCTTTTAGCTCCAGAAGAAAATTGAATGAAATTACATTTAAAGAATATATAGTTGGGGGTAGAAAACCACAATTGTCTTATAGAAAAAGATGTATTCCAATAGCTTTTAAAGATGGATGCAAAGCCATATGCATTTACCTGGAAGTCTACTGAAACTTACTTCTGAGTAGAAATGCAAAGAATGCTTGCTTAATGTAAATGAATTGTTATACTCTGAAAAGTCTGAGTGTCACAGAGTGAGTCATCCTTAAACTTCAGTAAAGGCTGCATTTCTACAATAGATAAAGAAAAGTCATAGTTTTGTCCCTATGGCACTGTGCTGCCAAACCTTGCGGAGGTCTGCATTCAAGAAAGACCAAAACATTCAATGGCACTTACTCCCAGGAAAGTATTGTACAGGAACTGCCTTAGCCTTACTTTGGGTTTGCACATAATGGTGGTGGAAAAGGCAAGGAATTCTTCAAATGTATGGGAGTCTAAATGGGTGACAATGGAAGGGTGGAGTGATGGCTTCAAAAAGGGTGACCTGAATTTTTTGTGCCCAGTTAAAGTATGTGAGTAAGAGCTAAGACCTTCTCCTTGGCCATTTCTGCACTACATTCTTATAGCATGATTATTCCACTTTCAACATCCTATGGAATCCTGGGGTTTGCAGTTTCAGGAGGGGCCAGCTGGCCACTCCCAAAACTGCAAACCCCAGGATTCCATAGGATGTTGGAAGTGGAATAATCGAGTTTTAAGAGTGTAGTGTGGAAATGGGCTTTGAGATGTTTGAGGAACAGGCTATCTTACACTTCTGGGATAATTTGTAACCTTTCCACCCCCTTCTCATGCTCCCTAGCCAGTACTGGGAGGAGTAAATGGTGCACCCTTTAAGGAAACACGTTCACCCTTTCAAAATCCTGAAAGCTGAGAGAGGCACTGGGTTAGTCTGTTTGGTGATGAAACGGGACTCCCCCTTTCCCATAAGAAGTTAAGTAGAGGTATGTTGTTCCTCAGCCAGCATGGTATAGTGGTCTGAGTGCTGGACTATGACCCTGGAGGCCAGACCTCAATTCCCTACTTAGCCATGGAAACCCACTGGGTGACCTTGGGCATGTCACACACTCTCAACCCCAGAAAAACCTGCTATACATTTGCCATAGGGTAGCCATAAGTCAGAAATGAAGGCACATAGTATGCCCTCAGTTTCTCCCCACTTGTACTCTGTCTCCCACCTCCTTCTCCTTCCTTTAGTCTCTACCCTGAGCCTTTCCCCCTTATTTGTAGGTGGGCAGCAGGGCTGGACCAGGCTCTCCTACCACAAGCGAGGATGAGAAGAGCTGTCACCCTCCTGGTTTCCATTATTACCATCCACTGTACCCCATTCTCTCCACGCTGCCTCATTTCTCCAGTTAGGCAGCAACTCAAAGTGAGGCAATAAGGCAGGAAGGAGGAGGGAAATAGCCAAAGGGCTATTGGAGCAGCAGAACCAGAAGCAGCACTCTGCCTCTTCTAGCATTTGGGTTCATGAGTCCTGCTGGCAAGGAAGATAGTAAGATTGGTCCCGTTTGTTCTGTCTCCCAAGAAACCATGTGGGTCTTAGGCACGCAAACACCTTCAAAACCTCTTCCAGTATTATAAAAGGGTGCTTGCAACTCACTGTTGGTATAGTCATTGCTATTATTATTGTTACTATTACCATCCTCATCAGGTAGTTATTTCCAAGTCCCTTGAGGCAGTGTGGTGTAGTGGTTTGACTACAACCCTAGAGACAGGGCTCAGTCATGGCAATCTACTGGGTGACCCTGGATGTAACACACACTCAGCACCAGAAAAACTCCTGATAGGGTTGCCATAAATTGGAAACGACTCGAAGGCACACACTAACCACTAGGTCCCTTGACCAGAGTGGCTCATACAGTATCAAAGACCCACATGCCACACATTTTCTCTACACGTGCCTTCTTTGTTCCTCTGGCTTTACACACAGGCGCAATGAAGCTTTAAGGCAGGGCTTTCATAGAATCATAGAAATGTAGAGTTGGAAGAGACCCCAGGGGCCATCCAGTCCAACCCCCTGCCATGCAGGAACACCCTCAAAGCACTCCCGACAGATGGCCATCCAGCCTCTGCTTAAAAACCTCCAAGGAAGGAGACTCCACTACACTCTGAGGCAGCAGATTCCACTGTCAGGAAATTCTTCCTGAGGTTCAGGTGGAATCTCCTTTCTTGCAGCTTGAATCCATTGCTCCTTGTCCTGGTCTCTGGAGCAGCAGAAAACAAGCCCTCTCCTTCCTCTACATGGCATCCCTTCAAATATTTAAACATTTCCACGTGTTAGTGTGTTGCCTGAAGTGTGTAGGTGTGTCACCTACAATCTTGGAAATGTATGTTATTATTTATAAATCATATATTTTTAACAATATATGAAAGGTTTTCATGAAATAGGTTGTGTCCCCATACATTTTGTTATTACAAGTTGTGTGTGTGTGTGTGTGTGTCTCTTACAAGGGGTTAGTTTAACCTTTGGTTTGCTAGTAAAACTGAAATTCCTGTGTCACCAAAGGATGCATGTCTAAAAAAGTGTGTCACCAACATGGAAATTTGGTAAACTCTCCTTTAAGGTATGAAATCTATCACACCAGGAGAATTCCACACACACACACCCCATTGGTAAGGGAGAGATAAAGCAAATAGGCGGCGCCTGAAACAGCCAATCCTGTCTTTCCGAAGGGTTTAACTTTTCCCGGGAAGGCTGCTGCGGTCCTCTGCTTGCTGCTTCGCACGTGGTAGAGAGGACTAAAGCGCGATTGAACTCGCCAACGTTAGAACGCTTTAATTTTTTCGTCTGGACGCTGTTTTATAGGGTGAGAGGGCTGCCTATGTATGTATGTGTACAAGTGAAAGAGACACCCAAAGATCAGTATGATGAGGGTGTTCCTGCATGGCAGGGGGTTGGACTGGATGGCCCCTGGGGTCTCTTCCAACTCTACATTTCTATGATTCTATGATTCTACCTGTTTTCTTTCTTCGGTGGGTAGGGGAGGGAAAGGGCGTGTGTGGATGAGGGGCATGTAAGGATTGGGGGAGGATATATTTGGCTGCTTAGAATTTACGTCCTTTGTATGCTGCTGAGTGATCCAGGTTTCCTTACTTGCGAGTAGACCTCTGCGAAGCGGGTTTTGTAGATTGCTAGGAACAGCCACCTTTCTTTCCTCTCTAGTTTTATTTTTCCATTGGCAATTCCATCTGTAATTGTTCCCAAGCTCCCTCCTACCCGCTAAAAATCCCTCCTCTCCCCAAACTTCCTAGGAAGCTGGACTGCTTGATGTGGGTCTAAATATAAAGGTGGGCAACTGTGGTCCTCCAGATGTTTTTGGATTCCATTGCCTGCAATCCCCCACTGTTATATTAGGGCTGATGGGAGCTGAAGACCAAAAAAATATCCGGAGGGCCACAGTTACCTGAAGCTGGATGCAGGATGAGGGAAGGGACTTAAAGGAAAAATAAGATAACATACAGAGGGAGAATTTCTTTGCTGGAAATTGCTATCTGGCTCTGTGTGTGTGTGTGTGAGAGAGAGAGAGAGAGAGAGAGAGGGAGAGACAGAGAGAGAGAGACAGAGACAGAGAGACAGAGGCTATTTCCGCACTAGCCTGTTATAGTGCGATGATTCCACTTTCAACATCCTCTGGAATCCTGGGGTTGGCCCCTCCCGGCCCCTCCCGAAACTGCAAACCCCAGGATTCCAGAGGATGTTGAAAGTGGAATCATCGCGCTGTCACAGGCTAGTGCAGAAATGGCCAGAGAGAGAGATACAGAGAGAATATCCAAAAACAGAAAAGTTTTAAAGGGGGTCTTTCTTGTACAATGAGAGTTACAAACCCCAGAACTTTCCATTTCAATTTTAGATCAACTTCCCTTTTTATAGTTTCTGGGCACTGGGGGGTCATGCCTGAAGTAGAAAAACATGGCATTTTGTGTAATAGTATTCTCCTCCAACCTTCTGTTTTTAAAGCAACTTTGATATAATGTGGCCTGGAACGTGCCAGGGATGCAGCTTTACAGATACATTGTGTGGTTTTTCATAGCTGCCTTTCTCTGTAGGTGGATGAAAAAGGAACTGTAGAAGTTTCTCAAATCCTTTACTCATCCTCTGCCCAAGCTTAAAGCAGAGGCTTTGGTCTCTGCCCTTTTCTCTGTCCCTCAGGTGTTTTGGACTTCAGGTCCCAGAACTCCCAGCTGCCTTGGCCATTGATCAGAGTTTCGGGAAGCTGAAGTCCAAAATACCTGGAAGACCAGAGTTTGGGAAACATTGGTCAACTTTCCACGCTACACTGTTGTAGTGCTATTATTCCACTTTCAACATCCTGTGCAATTTTAGAGCAATTTCCTGAGGACCCTGATCCCTGTGGCTTCGCTTCTGTAGCCTTGCCAAAGCTCTGCTTTCATACATACTGTAAATGGAAAAGAGCTCTTTTAGGACCACACTGGATGTGACCACAGGCCTATGGGCTCAAAGAGTTTATTCTGACAGCAATGGCAGGACATCATTGGAGTAGCACTGAATAATATTCCCCTCACTTTTTTCTTATATTTTTCTCTTGCTTCTCACCCCAGAAGTGCCATGCCCAAAAGGAGGACTGTCAGGTCATTGGAGAAGATGTGCTTTGAGACTGTGGCTGAGAATATGAAGCTTCTTTGGGCCAGTGATTACAGGGACAACTTCCTGCGTAAGTACAGCAGTCGCTATGCCATGGGGACCTTCAGCATACTGGAGGAGAGGAATTCACCACAAGTGGATTCTTGTCTTTCCTGCTACCTTGAGAGCCAAGATCAAGGACACAGACCGCACTACACTGCTGCTGGTCAAGCAGAGGAGACATCACTTCTAGTTCGTAAGAAATACATGGTGCAGCATGCAAGGAGGGGTGGTGTGAGAAGAAAAATTGGTTCCTTCTCCTAGTGAAGTTCACCATTTCTCTCTTTCTCTCTCTCTTTCTCTCACTCTTTCTCTCGCTCTTTCTCTCTCTCTCTCTCTTTCTCTGTATATGCGCTCAATTCTTTTGTCAAGTTAGGTCAAGCCCATGAATGCCATGGGGTTTTCTTAGGCAAAGAATACTCAGAGGTGGTTTGCCATTGCCTTCCTCTGCCATATAGCCTACAGCACCAGTCCTCCTTAGTAGTTCCCCCTCAAAGTACAGGTGTACGTCTTGTATGAAAGTATCTGTTAAACAGTAACTTTGGTACCAGAGGCAGAAACAATATGGAAAGGATAAGGATCCTTTGCCATCACCGCCCCCCCCAAAAAAAGTTCAGCATGTTTCAGCAAGCTTTTCATTCTACTCTAACAATCTACACATGTGAAATGAAACAACCAAGTAAAACCATTGCAAGGTAAACATGTATGTGAGAATGAACTGGATTGTGGGGTGGGGTTCTTGGAGAGTATAAAACAAGGCACTGAGTGGAGAGAAGGAGAACCTTTTCTCCCTCTTGTAATATTTACTCCTGGAGTCATCTGCTCAACCTGGGAGACTCAGGGGAGATAAAATGGCCAGCCCCTCCCTAAACTGCAAACCCCAGGATTCCATAGGATGTTGAAAATGGAATAATAGCGCTATAACAGTCTAGTGTGGAAATGGGCTAAGATAGGCCTTGCGTAAGTAAACAAAACATTTTGAATTTTCTTGAGAGCACTTGAAGCCTTCTTCCAAAATGCCTCCAGACTCCACTTTTTTAAATTATTTCTGTTTAGTTGGCCAAACGTATGGTTTAGTTGGCCGAACATACAAAAAATCTATGATTTTTTAACATAATGGATGCAGCTGGACAGCAGGCTGGCCTCCCCTTCTCTTTCTGTTCACACTGGCTCAGTAAGAGATTCCAGAGGCAGATGGTTCTTACCTTGCCTATTGTAGGCAGGTGCACCCAGCTACAGTAGGATTAGCTAGAGCAGAACTCAGTCTTTCTCATCTCAAGCTTTATTGCCTTGATTACTGCAGGAACACTGCTGCAACCTGGCATCAAAAGTCTATCCAACTCTTCTTCACCATCCTCTCAGTGCTAATGCTGCTAAAAAAAACTTCCAACTAGATAGAGGATCAAGAGAAAAGGGGCTGAGCTCAGGCATAAAAAGATTTTGTACAAAGAAGCACCTTTGTCAGAGTTTTTGTTAATGAAGTGATGCTCGTACTGACCAGGTCTGATCCTATTTAAGCTTCCAGAGTCAGGTGGGATCTAGTGCTTTTAGGATATTTAGACCCCTTTGCCCATCTGGTGACTCTCTTGTTCCCTTCTCACCATTACCTTCCAGGTTCTTCGATCCTACCTTCTAGATAAAATACCTGGCTAAATCATTGTTATCCTCTCACCCACCCATCCTGTTTTTCTCTGTCCACCCAGCTGGCTTCTATGTCCTGCAGTTGATCCAGTTCCTGGGGATGACTAAGAGCCTCACGCCTGCCTTGCTGGACTCGCTCCTCATGCCTCGACTGGCAGAGCTTGACCTCTCCTTTTGCCCAAAGCTGGTCAAGAGAGATGTTGCCAGGATCATTGCAGCACGTTGCAAGGTAAACATGTATGTGAGAATGAACTGGATTGTGGGGTGGGGTTCTTGGAGAGTATAAAACAAGGCACTGAGTGGAGAGAAGGAGAACCTTTTCTCCCTCTTGTAATATTTACTCCTGGAGTCATCTGCTCAACCTGGGAGACTCAGGGGAGATAAAAGGAGGGACTTCTTCACATGGTGCTGAGTGAAATGGTGGGATTCAGGGACTTTCTGCACTGAACTGTTATAGTGCTATTATTCCACTTTCAACATCCTATGGAGTTCTGAGATTTTTTGTTTCCTGAGGCCAAAGAGCTCCCTGGCTGAGAATTCTAAATGTCCGTCCCTAAACTGAAAGCCCCAGGATTCCATGGGATATTGAAAGTGGAATAATAGCACTATAACAGTGTAGTGTGGAAAGGCCCTCAGATGTAGGGATGACTGGCACGTTAGGTGCGTTTTAGAAGGAGATGACACAAATTCATGAAGGATCAGGCTGCACTTCAGACAGATTCTTCCTGTAATAGAGAGACATTATGCCCATTAATTCTAGCTGCTGGGGGATATGAGAGGGAGAGTGCTTGTTGCTCTTATGGGTCTTGTGATCGACTTCCATTGAGGCATCTGGATTGGCACTGTGTGAACAGAATGCTTGTTGAGATGAGGTTTTGATTTCACCTAGTAGGGCTACTCTGTCTTGCACTGCACAGGACAGGAATAAATTTGGGAAGCTGTGTTGCTAAGAGGAGCTTTCCTTCCACTTCTCTCCTTGCCTGTGGGGGAATCCTGGTGGCAGATTTTGTCATTTGTCTGCCCCCCCCCCAGTATTATAGTATATAGTTGTTTTTTTCCCTGTGAAATTTCGTAGGAACAAAGGAGAGGGCCCTCTTGGTGGCTGCTCCCAAGTTTGGGAACTCCCTCACTAGGAAGGGTAGGATGGCCCCTTACTTTCTCTGGCAAGTGAAAACTTTCCTAATCGGTTAGGTTTTTAGGAATTGACTGCAATGGGCTTTTACTGATGTGCTGTTCTCACACACAGACACGAAGACTGGTGTTTTTGTACGGTTTTTAACCTGTACTGGTTTTAATAATATGTAAGCTGCCTTGAGTCCCATTTTGGAGGACAGGGTAGAATATAAATGAATAAAAGAACAGCCGCAACATGCACCCTTGGGTCAAATACTGTTCTAAGAAAATGATAGAGAAGGTGAGGATCCCTAGAAGCACCAGAGGGGTGGGATTGAGGAGCACATGACATAAATCTTAGCTTTGCTGTCTGACACTACAGGCATATCTAGGGTGGGGCAAGTAGGGTATGTGCCCAAAGCACCAATGCCAGGGGGTTGCAAAAAAGCAGTGCCAGAAGTGGTGGTAGAGGAGGAAGTGGCCATGGAGGTAGGGGTGTAACTTCATGCTTGGTCTCAGTACTGTTTATGCTAGATATGCCTCTGTCTGACACACTTTCTGTTTCCTGAGGCAGACTCTGTCTTCACTGAATCTCCATGGCTGCAAGTGGATCCCTGCAGATGCTCTGGTTTGCCTAGTGGAAGGTCTGCCGTCCCTCATCAAACTGGACCTTTCAAAGACTCAGTGCAACAGACAGGTATTGTCAGCCCTGGGCTCCTCCTGTCAGCAGCTCCATGAACTCAACATCGCACGGTGCAAGAACCTGCCTCTGGCTTTTCTCTCATATCTTGCTTATGACCGCACTCAAGACTCTTTCTCTTGCCAGAAGTTACAGAATCTAAATGCTTATAAACTGAGTGGCTATGGAGACATGTTCTCAGCCCTGATTTTTGTGCTGCTGGCATTGCCCAAGTTGAACTACTTGCGTCATGAGTTTGTGTCAGAGGCTGTGGTCATGATCCACAGGCAGGACTTCGGAGATGCTCGGTTGCCCCGTGGGTTCCCTTCCCTCACTGAACTGGTGGAGCGTGTGATGTCCACCCACATACATGAGGGGAATTTCAGACTTACTCTGCCCCTCCGGAAGGTAGCTCCAGTGGGTGAGTCTCATTTGCCTTTAATCAGTGCTGTGTGCCCCCTCTTGGTAAATGTGTATGTAGACCTTGGAAGCAACTCTGACTTGGTCCAAAGATTCCTGTCCTGCTGCCATCTCACTCATTTGACTCTCAGCTGCGAGAAGAGCAGCCCCAGAGATCTGAGGGATCTTCTACCAGTGACAGCAAACCTTGGGCCGCAACTTCAGGTTCTCGTACTCAATAACTTCTCCTTTGTAGAGGAATACTCTTTCAATTCTCTGCTGCACCATTGCCGCAGACTCCAGGAGTTCACAGTTTCTTTCCTTGCTCCTCAGAGGCATGGACATGAGAGGCAGCCAGATGCTGAGAGCATGGACTGGGATTTCATCCTGTCTCCCCTTGAATTTCCTCACCTTTTGCATTGCTGCCTGGAGTACATAAAGACAGGAAATCCGCTGCCGCCTTATCATGCCATGGTGTTAAGAGAGTGTATTGTGTCCCTAATGAAACAGTCCCCATGCCTAACATGGTTGAGCTTCACTTGTCTGCCTTTCTCCCTGGATGAGGTGTTTGAGACAGTGCTGAAACCCCCTGGGGTTGCCTTGCAACAACTCCAAGAACTTGCTCTAGTTCAGTCGAAGATATCCACACACACAATCAATCTGTTGTTGTCCTCAGAGAATCCACTGAGCTTCTTGTCCTTAGACGAGTGCCCAGACATAAACAGGCAAGACCTTAGTAAGTTCCGCAAGAGAATCAGCAAGGCGGGCCTTGACCTAAAAATTCAGTGGAATTGAAGAACCCTTTGGTCCAGAAAAAAGTGGTAAAATTGGAGAGAAAGACTATAGGAAAAGAAAACTTGGATATAATTTCTCTTTTTTTTATTGTAAAAAAGTGCTTTTTAAGATGGGCTTATTCAAGAGGGTGGCCACCTGTGGCCCATCTGAGGTTTTAAGACTGCTACTTGTATAATAGTTTCCTATTGGGTGTGATGGCCAAGGTAGCTGGAAGTTGTAACTCATGAGTATCTGCTGATCCCTGGTTTACTTGCTGAAAATACCAGAACTTGCAGAATAGGAACATTTGTGAGTAAAGCAGAGTCCAGAATTAGAACATGATAATCTGCAATTAATATACTATTTAATTAGATAATAGGGGACACTTCAGCACTGCATTATTAGTTTTGTGTTAAACTTTATATTCTAGTGGGCTGCTACCCTCATACATACGACTGACTGCATGGGATGCTTCCTCTCCATATACTTTATTTTGTCTGTTACAAAACTTACTGTTTGTCGTCTGACTTCCCCTTTTCCTAAGGGACAAAAACTAAGGTAGAGAGGTTCTTGGCTAGCATTGGGTGGCAATTTGCAGTTCTGGTTTTGAAACAAGATGTACATTTTTTTCTTGCACAAAGCTGAGGCTTTTAATGTGCTTTCTTAAAATATACTAATAAACACAGTTTTATATGCTAAGTTATCAATGTTGCACAAAGAAGGGAAAATAATAATAATAAAATTTATTTGTATCCCGCCTCTCCACATGGATCGAGGCGGCGAACAGCATGAAATACATTATACATTAAAAGACATTAAAAGACATTAAAAACATACCCAATCCTCCCCACCCACCAACCCACCTAAACCAACCCCTTAAAATACACAGCAATTAACAATCCATCAATTACTATTAGCAAGCAGCAAGGCAATAGATGGGAGGCGGTGGAAATGCTAGTCTGGGAAGGCCTGTCAGAAGAAAAGAAAAGAAACATAAAGTTTGATATGGAAAGTATTAAATATTTTTTTTCATTTTTAAAACATTATTTCTCCCTCCCCCCACAAGGCTTTAACATTTCTGGAAATGTTATATCTCTGGCTACATCATGGCATGGTGGCTTCATTTGTGCTGAGTCTAAGATAGAGTCTGCATTCATAAACACTGGTTTGTATCAGGCATTTCAGCTTTGAACTGGGGAGATCAAGGGGTTCCCTGCTAATGCAGGTCAAGGGAGCATGGGTTGGGCCAGAGAGAAGCAATGGCATGCTGGGCTTGTCAGCTACTCTCCTCTACCACCTTGTCTACCTCCCAACTGCTATATTGTCCTAAGGCCCCTTCTAAGTCAGAGCAAGGTCTTGTGCAACTTTCTGTTGCATGAGTTGGCCAGCCAGGTGACCCTGGGAAACCATGAGCAGACAGTGAGTGCAAAAGCCCTCTCCTGTTGTTCCCTTGCAGATGGAGTTCACTCATAGGTCTCTGTACCCAATGGCAGCATTTTGCCACCAGGAATGTTGGCCCTTGTTTCTCTTATCCTTCACAGATTTCACTCATGCCCTGCACTTCACAGGCTTCTGAAGCCATGCTGATTCTTGCACACTGGGCATAAATTCAGTAGGTTGGATTCTGATTAAAGCAGGTGCAAAGGAACTGGTCTCCTGCACTCCCTCCCTTGGCTCTTTGCAGCAAGTTGGCTGAATGGACTTAGCTGTAGTGGCCAAGTATAGAGTACTCCCTGAAAACTACAGATCCCAGATGGAGCCATGGCAGGTGAAGTATCACAATGTTACGGTTTTGTACTGTGAATGGATGTTAATCTTTAAGGTCCAACAGGGCTCTTTGTTTTATGTCCTGCAACAGGATCATATGGGTATCCCTCTGACTTAGCTGTATATAATCTCAGCCCTCAGATGTGTTTACAGAAATTCTATAAATACTTTACAATTCAGGATAGCACTTTGTGCATCCATGGTAATGGAATATGTGATAAAATTATAAATCCCAGCACTCCATAGGATGGAGTCATGACCATTCTAAGTGGTATCAAAACACTATGGTTCTGTAATGTGAATAGACGTTAATCTTTAAGGTCCCACAGGCCTCTTTGTTTTATATAACCTGTAACAGGAGAACATGGGTATCCCTTGTGATATTGAAACTATAATGAGCTGGCTTGATGCAGAGTTATCTAAAGACAAATTAATATATTTATTGATGTGAAAAGTCTGAGTGCCTTTTTATTGTAATATGATTTATACTATATGGTAACTGATGAAAATATATCATTTTATCTAAATGGATATATATTTCTGTATTACATTTGGATTTATATGTTGGGTGGTTAAAATAAACATTAAAAACTATGAATTCGGTGTGATTTGGAAAGATTTTGGATAGTAGTACTGAGAAGATAAGAATGTTGTTATCCCAAGCGACGTGCCAAATTTATGAGTACCAATTCTTGGAAGGTAGCTGAGGAGGGGAGAAAGGACTCAGGCTGAAGTTGGTTTGCCTCATGCAATAGAAAGCAGAGGATGAGAGGCTGTGTTTGATGCCGCAGGGACCCTGAAAGATGATTTTATTTGGCTGAGGAGGGAGAATGGCTACCACCAGCAACTTTGCCCTGTCTTGCCTATCTACCTGAACTGGTTGATATCCTGGCATTTAGTGGCAAGATGCAGGATAGGTAACCACCTTGCTGTGCCAAGCATTCATGGTGGCCATAGCTTGTTGGAGTTTCTTTCAAAAATTACACACCTATCTAGTTTGAAAATAAAACAGCATTCAATTAAATCAATTTTACTTATACTCTGCCCCTGAGATCCCATCATAAATGGCAGGATACAAATATTTTTGGTTGGCCTTACAACTGTATGACACTAACATGGACTTGGAAAGCCAAAAGTTAATAGGACTTTAACGGGTGCTACCAAAAATTAAACAATCTTTCTCTCTGTGTACCCAGTCTTCTCCCCCCAGTCTGGCTGCTTGATGTATATTGCATCTTAGATTCCCCATAAAGTTAATAAGGTTATAGAATTGTGGCGAGCATAAAAGTGTGTATGAATGAAACAGAAATGAGAGGATGGGGAAAGGTTTGAGGAGCATATACAACACTTAAATTACATTTAAAGAAAATATATTTGGGGGTAGAAAACCACAATTGTCTTATAGAAAATGATGTATTCCAATAGCTTTTAAAGATGAATGCAAAGCCATATGCATTTACCTGGAAGTCTATTGAAACTTACTTCTGAGTAGAAATGCAAAGAATGCTTGGTTAATGTAAATGAATTGTTACACTCTGAAAAGTCTGAGTGTCACAGAGTGAGTCATCGTTAAACTTCAGCAAAGGCTGCATTTCTACAATAGATAAAGAAAAGTCATAGTTTTGTCCCTATGGCACTGTGCTGCCAAACTGTACAGAGGTCTGCTCTCAAGAAAGATCAAAACATGCAATGGCACTTACTCCCAGGAAAGTATTGTACAGGAACTGCCTTAGCCTTACTTTGGGTTAGCACATAATGGTGGTGGAAAAGGCAAGGAATTCCTCAAACATATGGGAGTCTAAATGGGTGACAATGGAAGGGTGGAGTGATGGCTTCAAAAAGGGTGATCTGAATTTTTTGTGCCCAGTTAAAGTACGGGAGGAAGAGCTAAGACTTTCTCCTTTGAGATGTTTGAGGAACAGGCTATTTTACACTTCTGGGATAATGGGATAATTTGTAACCTTTCCTCTCCCTCCTCATGCTCCCTAGCCAGTACTGGGAGGAGTAAATGGTGCATCCTTTAAGGAAACACGTCCACCCTTTCAAAATCCTGAAAGTTGAGTGAAGTACTAGGTTAGTCTGTTTGGTGATAAGATGAGACTCCCCTTTTCCTATAAGAAATTAGGTGGAGGTACTGTTACCCTGTATGTTGGGGGTCCTGGGAGGGGTGCTCAAATAACCAAATAAAAACACAAAATGGGGAAATTAAGCTCGAGCACTCTCTTAAGCTAACGAGAGGCAGGGTAACTTTAGCTAGGATCTTGTACCCTATGTCTACGGCTTCAGGTCAGAGAGCGTAGCCAGACAAGTTTAAAGTAACAAATAATATTTTATTGAAGACAAGCAACAAGAAAGACAAGACATACACTAACTAACTGAGAAATAGAAATGGAGAGCTTTGGGGAATGGATAATATGACACCTGGTCTTGTAGTCCTGGAGAGAAGATGAGGTTGCAGAGATGGAAGCTCAGCATGGTTCACTGAGGGGAGTTCACTCGACAAACCGACAGCAAGCTGAGATGGAAGTCCAAAGTCTTTCGAGGAAGTCTCGAAAATGAGAACTTTTTATAGGGTGGATTTTACCTACAGGCCATGCCTTGTTCGGTGAGAACAAAGGAATTTTGGAGCTGGACAAAGGAGTTGGAAAAGGTCAAGTTTTGCATGATGGACTTAGCACTCGATGACAATAGTATGGCCAGTATGCTGATGGCCCAATATAAAGGAATGGTTCGGCTCGTGGCTGTGCGTCTTTGTAAGGACTCGTGCTGAGCAAAGCCGGTTTGCAAGAAGGTTTTTCCCTAAAGCATCGGAGAGGCTTAAGTTGCCTGCCTGAATGAGGTTTGGAATGTACAAGCATTAACGGCCGCGCCCAATACATGCTTGTCCGGTGGACCTCTGCAAACACGTGGAGTAGGGTGACAGAGAAAGGTCAAGTAAAGGCCAAATTATTTGATATCAAAAGGATATCTAGTGCTCTCACCAGACATACCAAAACCATGGTAACAGTATATTCTTCCTGAGCCAGCACGGTGTAGCAGTCTGAGCATTGCACTATGACCCTGGAGGCCAGACCTCAGTTCCCCGCTTGGCCATGGAAACCCACTGCATGTCACACACTCTCAGCCCCAGAAAACCTGCTGCAAGGTTTGCCATAAGTCGGAAACAACTTAAAGGCACATGACATTATTTCTGTCCTGTTTCTCCCCACCTGTACTGTGTCTCCCACCTTCTCCTTCCTTTACTCCCAACTCCCAAGCCTTTCTCCCTCATTTACAGCTGGGCAGTAGGGCTGGCCCAGGCTCTCCTACCATGAGCAAGGAGGAAAAGAGCTATCGCCCTCCTACTCTTCTTTATTACCATCCACTGTACCCCCTTCTCTTCATGCTGCCTCATTTCTCCAGTTAGGCAGCAACTCAAAGGGAGGCAATAAGGCAGGAAGGAGGAGGGAAATAGCCATAGGGCTATTGGAGCAGCAGAACTCGAAGCAGAATTCTGCCTCTTAGGGTTTGTGAGTCCTGCTGGCAAGGAAGACAGCAAAAATGGTGGGGAAATGGTTTGGTGGAGTCTTTTCCTCCGATCTTGTCTTGCCAAAGAAAATTGGCCAGTTCACCAAAGGCAACAGAGTTCCTTTTAGAGGATGTGGAGGCAGCAAAAGACACCAGTTGTAGGTGAAAAAATCACAGATTTATTCAACAGCAAGCAGTTTAAACAGCATAAGCATGTAAGCAGCATTAGTGTACAGTTACAGATGAAATCCACTTTAGCCTGTTATGCCTAGATAACATAAAGATGGATATTCTCACCCAGCAAGTTCCTTCAAACAGACATTGGGAGAAGCCCATACAGAAAGTGGCGAAAGAGACCCTCTCTGGAAGTCAATATGCATGGTGCTGCTGCTGTCAGCCCATGCTGAGTTCCCCCCAACTGAGAGCACAGTCCAGGGAGTATTTATATTCCCTGGCTTGGGAGGCTTGGTCATCTTCCATAGAACCTTTAAGAGTTCTCACACATCTGGGACTAGGTAACTTCTTTCCCCATGCCCACTGTCTGACGTGCTACTTGGCTGTTGGTCTCAAGCCAAGAGCAAGTGCCAGTTAGCAAGCATCCTCTGTGACTTCTCAAGCTAACAAGCATACAGAGTCCCTGACCTGCAACAGCAAAGCAAAAGGCAGAAATCAAGAGAAGAGATAGTGTGCTTAACTACTCAGAATTATTAGCAGCAGCAGTAGCAGATGACAGAAACTTAAAATATGAAGAATACCCAAAGGCCTTTCCAGACCTTTCTTAGCAACAGCATGGAGACTTAGAGTATGGAGGCACAAACTGGGGCAAGACATTTCTACACTTCTTTGAATTACAATGATCTTTCAGTTATTTCCAATACAGACCTCAGGCAAACAGAGGAGCCCTGACCACCCCACTTGTCTGTCTCCAAGAAACTGTGTCAGTCTTAGGCATGCTAACACCTTCAAAACTTCTTCTGGTTTTATAAAAAGGTGCTTGCAATGTGCAATGCAATAGCTCATCATTATTATTGCTATCATCATCATGTACTTTTCTGCACATCATCATCTAGGTCTCTTGAGGTAGTGTGGTATAGTGGTCTGAGCCCTAGACTGCAACCCCCGAGACAGGGTTTGATCCCCGTTTGGCCATGGAAACCCACTGGGTGCCTTTGGGCACCACACACACTCTCAGCCCCTCTGCAAACCACAGATCCCAGTACTCAATAGGAAAGGGCCGTGACAGCTAAAGTGGTAATGGAATAGATATGAATGCTTATGCTGGAATCAGTGTTTTAGATCCCTTTCAGACTAGATAATTACTGCCATTTTGTGAGGCACTGGAGTTCTCAGGCAAAGAGTCCTGAATAGGTAATAAATTAATTAATATGGTGTGAAAGAGCCATTAACCATGAACCACATTGTTGGCCAGCTTATCACCTTCAAAAGGAGGAATCCTTTAGCACCTTAAAAACTAAGCAGTTTATTTCAGCATAAGCTTTTGTGGACTGCAATCCTCTTCTCTAGTGCTCTTCATTTATCAAAATCTGCCTAAAAGAATGGGGCAGGTAAAATGGATGGTGGAGAAAGTGTTTAGAGTACTTGAAGAAAGATGGGATATAAATCTAGTAAATAGCAAATTACCTTTGAATTGTTCTCTTTTATTGTGACAAGAAGAAGGCCAGAGGGATCAAGAAAGGTTTGATGCTCTTAAGGATAAAGGAAGATTAGACATGTATAGTAGGTGATATTGCAGAAGATTAAATGAAGGAACAGGAGGAGGAATTGTTTTTCTGCAAATACATATAGTTCATGCACTGTTTTGTGTGTGTGTATGTTAAACTGAAATAGGATCTATCAGGAGGACAGAGATTTTCGAAGTCCTAGAATGGGTTCTGTCTCAGCCCCATGGGGCTTCCAGTACCTGCTCAAACTTTTGAGTGTTACCTTGTTCTCACCCTTCCTGACTGAGGAAGAAGCCAAGCAGAGATCAAGTGGGCTTCTGCCTCCCTGGCTATTCCTTCTCATGGGAAATGATCCAACAGGTTCCCTTAGGCAGGTTTCAGTGGCCTTGGCCAATTTCTCCAAATGTGTATACTGTCAGTGAAAAAAGTTCTCAGTGCTTAAGGACACAGGTCAAAAGCCCCGTTGGATCAGACCAAAATCGCATCTAGTCCAGTTTGCAGTTCATGAAGTGGACAATTAGTTGCCTACAGGCAGTGGTGGAAGGAAGTCAGTGCAGCTCTCTCCTCTCTGACTTGAAGAACTCCATACCCAAGAGAAAGAGTGTCTCTTCGCTGGAAAGGCTGTGCCTGGAAAATCTGATCAGAATATGGAGTGTGCCTGAATCAAGGACCACAGGGACAACTACCTGGGCAAGAACCGCTGTGGCTACACCTTAGAGCCTGTTCAGTCTGCTGGGTGATAGGTGTATACCAGGTTGATTTTGCTGTATTCTGCCACTTAATAGGCAGCAAGGCTCAAGACCAAGCACAAGTTTGCAGTCTATGCCTCTAATTAGGGAAGTTTGCGGGGAAGAAAAACAGTCCGTTTCCATGCCCTCTAGGGGCCATTTTTGCTATATTGCGGTGGAAGGCTGGATCATGTTAAGTCCAGCGAAGCCCTTTTCTAAAAAATCAGAAGTGACTTCTGGTCACTTGTTTTAGAAGAAAGACCTTAAAAACATGATGACAGTGTCCCCTCCCAGCAGGTGCTGGGGACATTTGAAGGCAAACTTTCTTTAACAGTTTGGGGGATAAGCCCCCCAAAGTCTCCTGGGGGCTAATCTGCCCCTAGCCTTCCACAGTAGCCCAACCCTGATTTATTGGTTTATTGCGTGCATTAACTTGTCCAGGCAGATGTAAAACAATCTTCAGGGTACATCAGCTTTATTAAAAAAAAAAAAAATGAAAAGGATCCAAATTACCTTGTTACCTATATTAACTTTGGTTGTCTTTTCTCCATCTACTCAGCTGGCTTCCATGTTGAGGAACTGATCTTATTTATGGGAGGGACCAAGTGTCTCATGGCTGCCATGCTGCGCTCATTTTTTATGCCTTAGATGATGGAGCTCAGCTCAAAGCTGGTTGTGAGTAGTATTGCCCAGATCATCACATTAAATTGCAAGGTAAATAAGGTGTTTGGCGTGCGGGAGCGGTGAGGGAACCGGATAGAAATGTTTGGAGCTTATAAAATCATATAATGATAAATAATTAGTTGCCGTTCTTGTTAAATATTGTGATATTACTGTAATATTTATTCAGAGGAAGAAGTTATATAAAATTTAAAAAGGGAAATAAAGAAATGTAAATATTATTGAGGAACTTTTGTTACAAAATCTAACAGTGACACGCAATGGCATGCTGATGATAATAAAAGTAAGCAAACAGGCAATAAATAAATAAAGTATTTTTTAAAACATTTCTAGTAGATCTACTTAACAATCTATGATCTATATGTTTTAAATATATAGTCCATACAGTTTTATAGTATTGAAGGCACAATAGATGTGAAGGTCTTTTCGGGATGAATCTTTTCACTTGAGGAAGATTAAGGATCACAGATAGAAACAAATTTCAATGGAGCAAAAGCCAGATGTGTTTGAGATCAATAGCCAGAGTTTAAAGTTTTTTAATCTTCTAAGTTCTTCCATCAGACTGAACAAAACACATTAGTTCTGCATTCTTCACAGAATAAGAGTAAAAATGCCTATGGCCTTCACCAGCCATAATGATAAAAGCTTGAGTTGACCTAATTCTCTAAAATACAAAAAAATTGTTTCAGATGCATTGTAGCATGATATTTCCTTTGTGGATCTAGTATCAAAACATATGTGTAAAAAAATCAAATTAAAATTGACACAGTCGGAATAATTTTTAAATAATTTTATTTAGACTACAAAGAAAAAAAATACAAAACAATCTAAGAAAAAAAGGAAAAATAAGAAACAAAACAATACATTACTTAATCATTCAAACATTAACAAAGCACAAATGTAAAGAAAAACAGAAACACCCTACAATATCTATCAGATAAAAAACAAATACCTAAACAACAAACATTCTGTTATAAACTTCCCACTTCCCAGATCTGATTGTTAAATTTTGAAGGTTTTACTGCCTCAGATTTATCATCCTTTTCTTATTTTATTTACTCAGATAGTTTAAAATCAATAATATGAATAGATTTTCATATATATATATATATATATATATATATACATACATACATACACACACACAATATATATAAAAGAAAAAAGTAAACAAGGAAATATAATTCTACCAAAAAGTATTCTAAATTCAATTTTTAATCAAATCCAAGTGTAGCATGTTTGCCTTCAGTATATGACAAAAATAACATGACCTTTTCCCAGTGCTTCTTAAATTCATTAATAGATTTATCTCTTATTAATATTGTGAATTTATCCATGTCTGCCATATCTAAAAGTTTCAAAATCCATTCTTCTTGGGAAGGCGTCATATTATTTTTCCATTACTTGGCATACAAGATTCTCACTGCTGCTGTCATGTATTGAATAATGTTCACACAGTCTTTGGTATTGCCCATCATCCCTAAAAATGAACAGTTCTGCAGTCAAATGAATCTTGATTCCCAAAATCTTTTCCATCATGTGATGAATCACCCACCAATATTTCTTAGTTTTCTCACAAGTTTACCACATTCAGTCCATGAAATTTGGAAACCCTCTATTCACATTGAAGAGAGAGCCTCGAGATTCTTGTCCTGAAGGCCTGTTATAATGGTCCTAGTGCAGGCCTTTATTGTAACTTGCTGTGAGATGCAAAGAAGGCCTGGTTTCTGGAGGGTCAGTAGTGGTGGTTTTTAGGCAGAAAAGTATGGATGAAAAAGCAGAAGTTCAGCCTTACCTTTGCTCATTGACACTCTCTTTTTTGAAGCAGAATCTGTCCATGCTGGATCTGTATGGCTGCAAGTAGATCCCTATAAGTGTCTGGTTCCCTTGGTGAAAGATTTGCCACACCTGATCAAACTAGACCTCTCAAAGACTCAGTGCAACACATGCATTTTGTAAACTTTCGGGCCACTCCTGCCAGCAGCTTTGTTAACAGCAGGAGGGCTTCATCTTACAGCAGGAGACGAACTCCCGTTTCCCTTCTCCATCTGCAAACATGGAGGCTCCTACTACTGCTGGACATTACAAACACTCAGTGTTTATGGCCTGAAGAGCAGTGAAGACCTGTTTGGGCCTTGGTCTTTGTGCTGCTGGCACTACCCATCCCAGAGCATTTGGATTTAATCATGTGAGCCTGGGGGTTTAATCTGCAACCAGCACTTGGAGTATGCCAAGTTCTCCTACAGGTTTGTCTCTCAGGTTGAGCTGGTGCAACAGAAAATGCCCACCAACTTGAATGAGGGAAGTTCCAGACTTAGCTTGACCCTCAGGAAAATGGGTGACGTGAGCCAGTTCAAGTTGGGTTTAAACATTGCCATATGCTCACACTTAGGAGATGCTGTGTATGCTGCTTAGAGGCTGCTGAGTCTTGCCTCGAAGCTTCTTGTCCTGCTGTCACATCACTTCCCCAATATCAGCTGTGGGAAGGTCAGTGCCAGGGACCTGAGGAAACTTTTGCCAGTGACAGCAAACGTTGGGGCCCATCATCATTCCCTCTCAGTCACTGGCTTCTCCTTCATAGATGAGTTGTCTCTCCATGCAATTCTGAGTCATTGTATGAAGCTGCAGGAGGCTTACATTTCTTTCTTCTCTCTGGGAAAGCACGAGCATGGCAGGGAGGCAGGGATTGAAACCTTGGACTAGGGCTTCAGCTTCCCTTTCCTTGAATTTCCTCAGCTTTTTGAGTTTTCACTGGAACACTCCAGCATCACCTCCATAATTGGAATTCCATAGCATTACAAAATAGTCTGTTTTCTGCGTTCAGATATTCCCCGTATCTGAAATGCTTGGATCTGCTCTGCCTTTCATTCTCCCCGAATGGGTTGTTTGACAAACTGCTGAACCTCACTCAGTTGCCCCAGCACTGCCCTGTAACACTTCGGTGAGAAATTTCTAGCTTAGTCCAAGGCACCCACATGTACCATTGACTTGTTCTTGTCTTCTGAGAATTAGCAGAGTTGTCTCAAGTTGAATAGATGCCCTGATCTACATGCAGGATATGATAATGACTCAGCAGAATCCCCAAGGCAAATCTTATGCTGGACATGCAGTGTACATGGAGAACTCTCCCTAAAGATGTGGCCTCAGGAAAAGACCAGAAACATTTGGCAAGGAAAGCTGCCCCATCCCTTGGGGAGCATAGCAGGAAATCTCCATTGACTTTTTCTCTTTCTTGGAAAGAGAGAAATGCTTTTTAAGACCATGTTTTACTTATTCCATATACCAAGAATTGTATAGCATGAAGATTGTTTGTAAGATTTGTTTGTAAGACTTGTTTGTAAGACAGACTAGAGATCTGGAGAAGTTGATAACCACATGGGCTGCTTGATAAGAACACATGATGGAGGAGTATTTTCAATTTTGAGTTCCAACTATATATCCACATATGCTGTTATCCTAGTCCTCAGGATTATGGACCTCTTCCTGGCCTCTAACACAGTTTGTTAATATATTTTTTAAAATGTTGGTTTTTGGTTTGTTTGTTTTTGACAAAGAAGCACCCCCCCACAATAGGCTGTTACCCTTTAAGATTTCTGGCTTTAACATTTCTGGAACTTTTACATCTTGAGCTCTCCCTACCATCCTGGCATTGATGTTAGCCCTGGTTTATCTATTCTGCATGGATTTGACTCATTGCCTTTTAAGGCATTCTGAATCCATATAATTGCCATGTACTGGAACATCAAGTTACATGGGCTGGATCCAGATTTAGGAATGTATGAGTAGGTTGGTGGAACTATTCTCCCCTGCCCAAATTCCTGATTTCAGCCCCTCTTGTCCCTGGAAAAATAAAATGTGGAGATCTGAGCCCTGTTGAATGGCCTGATCTGTGGGCAGAGGAAAGAGGGGAGATTTTCTTAACATTGGCAGAAACACCTCCGTGCACCAGGTCCTTCCATCTCTTAAAGACAAACCCTGGATCCAGCTAATTAAAGCCTTTGTTGATATCCTGGATCATACTAAAGGATTCTTAGAAAACTAATGAATCAATAGATAATTTGTTTTAGCAACAGGAACAATTCTCTGCCATGTTCCTGTGTTGTCCCATCGCCATGAGATCGAGACCTGAGTGCTCCCCACTGCACTGGTTGGCTGCTGGCGGATGGTTAGCGTTTGGGATGGGTAACCTTTGTTCCCGCATGCCCAGAGCCGATGGGATTGTTGTGCGAAGGGAGGCCATTACTGGATTTTTTCTGGTAATGGTGTATGGCGCTATCACAATAGCTGGGGATGCAACAGCATCAGGACTGCAGTAGAAGCACAATGATGTGCGATGACACACATCACAGACTGGCAGCAACACATCCCCATGCCATGATGGCACCATTGTGCGATAAAGGCCTCCAAATAGCTAGCTTTAATAAAGAAACAGTCACTGTGCAGACTTCCTTTGTTTCCCTCTGATTGCACTGCCTTCCTTTGTACCCTTAGCCACATGTATTGTATAAAGATCTGAAGTTATGAGTAATATTCATGCTTCTGAATTAGTGGTCTAATGTAGATCACCAGTGCTCGTGGTATAATCTGTGCTGGTCTTCAAGATCCTGCAGGACTCTGCTATTTCTCCTACAAGAGGATTATACAGATGTGCAGATTATAGTGAGTTCACTTGATGCAGAGTTGTTTAGAGACAAAATGAGTTATTTCTTGAAATGTGAATTGGGTTTTGTATAGGCTTTAAAAGTTGTAATATGTTTAATAGTACTGCATAGTAAACAGATATTTTTCATCAGTTCTCATCTAAATAGTTATTTGAGTTTATATTTCTTATATTTGCATTTATATGTAATAGATGGTTCAAATAAAAAGGATAAAAATGTAAAATCTTCTATAATTTGGAGATGCTTGTCTTTTACCAAGAAATTGAGAAGAGCTTCAGACAGGAAGACTAAGAGGGGATGGGGATAACCTTTCCTTTATCTGAGGGGAAAGTGCCAGTAAGCCTTTTACCTCATCTTTTTTATCCCCTCTCCCCAGTGCTGGGGCCAGAGGCAAAGGAATGGAAGGGGGAAGCTCCAGAGCGGAATGGGAGGGGATATTTGCAATTTTCCACTTTCATAAGGGTTCTCCACTGGGAACCCTTGCAAATGTGGAGGGCCATTGTATTCGCATTTGTTGTGCGCCTTCAAGTTTCTGACTTAAGGCAAACCTTTATCACAGGTTTTCTTGGTGAGCTTTGTTCAGAGGGGTCTTGCTACCTTCTGTGGCTGAGAGAGTGTGACTTGCCCAAGGTCAACCAGTGAGTTTCCTTGGTACAGTGGGAATTCAGACCTTGATATCTAGAGTTGTCATCCAATGCTGAAGTCCCCCTATATACCATAGAAGCAAAAAAAACAAAAAACAAAAAAACCCAAACAAAACACAAAAAACCCTTTGAGATCTATATGTGTCAATAGAAGCAACAAATCAATTTGTCCAGAGGGTAAGTCTATTTTGCACCAATCCAAATTACAGATCGCTTCAAAATAAGTAGCCAAAAACCCTGCCCTCCAGTTGTAGTATGAATCCATGTGAATGGCCAGAATGATGTGTCTAAGTCTATCTATCTGCTTGGCTAGATCCTACTGGAGGCTGTCATCTTGATTTCTTGGGCTTACAGACATCTGTCCTAAAATGTCACATAGTTCTAGATGGATAACACATACACATGGGGGAAAAAACATGGACGCTTCTTTCTATTTGTGGATCCA